>JAXGGS010211078.1:54229-64988 GCA_035585475.1 Armandia brevis | reverse complement strand
TTCATTTAAAATCAGGGAAGATTGTGACTTTTTTTTCAAATCTGTCAAGCCAGACTGCAAGTACAGTCCTATGGGTGAGCGTTAATTGAATTCTTTATGTAGAATATGGTATCGTGAGACTGGCAATGGATTAGATACATTGCTTATCAGTGATTATGCAAAACAATGTATTGTATAAATTAGGCTGCTGCGAGCAGCGGATAGAAAACACTTCAGTTTTAATAATGAACATTTACGAGGGACTCCGAACACTTGTGGCGCAGGGTGAATGGTCGAATTTAGTCTGATAAAGCTTGAGAAACACAGAACAAACACACCTAACCGGCGCATAAGGCTTTAACTACAATGGCGGAAGACGCTCCCTACGCAATTCCCACGAGGAAACCGAAATAAAACACATTTACAGTTGTTGCCTCGCGTCCCAAATGGGAAATGACAGCGAAAGAAGCTCGCGGGAGCCGGGTGCAAATTAGATTTGTCCACCGGATGCTGTAGACTTTACCGGACACAAAACAAACGTGGTCCGTGTCAGGGAGCGGTGATGAACGGTGATTGGTGGAGAGGCACCCCGAGTTATGGCCCTGGTGAAGCGTGTCCGATAACCCGCGACATGAAAATGCACAGCCCACGGGTTCTTCGCCCTTCCTCTCACCAGCAAGCCTTTTCTGTACGCAGGAATCGCTCATTCTAAAACTCGTTGATCAACCCGACCGGTTTCAGCAGCGTCAAGCACTGAATGGTAAGTGCCACTGATTCAGGAACAGTGGACTCGTTCGTCAAAATGTGTATATTTATTAAGCAAGTTTGAGCAGTGGCTGATGACTGTGATGGTGCACAGATGTGATACGAAAACCGTGAGATTGCCGTCGACCCCTTAATATATGGAAGAATTCGGTCTAAATACTCCCGCTCACAGATAGATCTGTTCTATTTTCATTATGATTCTTTGTCAAAACAGAAATCACCTAGTCGCTATCATCCGACTAATTTCTACAACTAATCTGACAATTTGTCGGTGTTATCACTGCTTAACGAGCTCCGATATTTAAGCCTCTCCTCTTATATGGCTCGGAGGCGCTAAGAACTTACATAACTTGTTTTCTCCATACCCTTGTTATATATTGTATGGTAATTCACTAGCGTCCCTAGCTCGTGTATCGGAAGGGGTGCACTGCTTGCCTATGTATTACTCAATTCCTAAATTATATATGCATTGGATGGTCAGCCATAGATATGAGCGTGCCCCTTGGGAAGTGACGGCTAGCTACGGCTCCCTGAAGCAATTCCGTGTAAAAGCTCTGGTGTAACGTCGGTAATATATATCGGATATCGGCTCTCGTTCGATCCACCGTCCGCAAAGCTAGTGTTAATTTGCATAAAGCTTTAGTCACTGAAGACGGTCCCGTCATGGATCAGTGTTACGGTTCGATAATGGCCTCTTGCCCCATAATATTTGGCTGGTATATTAATGGACAAGAAGTTTTAAGGAGCGTCTTGATCAATAGTGATCGCCAGAACAACCAGCGATTGATAAAACCGGTTAATAATGGGCCCTAAACTGAACTCTGACAATGGGCGGTATTTGTATTCCATACCGGAAGTCGTCAGAGGACCCGATTTAAATTGGATAAGTCGCCTTTACAGCGTCTGGATTGAATCGATAATGTATTTTCATAAGTACGAGAGACGATCGTCCGCGTTTATTACTTCAATTGCTTCAGCAGAAACGACTCAAATACCACTTTTATGAGCGCATTATGTGCTGTCTTGTCGATTTTTGGAGTAACCAAGCCGACCCGAAGACCGCTTTATACTTAGTGTTGATTTTCTGGTATTTCGTAAAAACAATAACCTCCGCCTTCAACTGCAGAGCGTGGAAATAGCAACATCATGCGAGAACGTGTCCCAGAATAACGAGTAGAGTTATGGTCACGATAGTTTTCATTTTTGGACGACGGGAATGTCCTGACATTGTCACATAAAAAATTGAATTATGAGATGGCATTTTGGAACGTATTTTGCAGTAGGCAAGCAATAAAATGACCCCGCCTTAGGGAAAAAAGCCCCTTGTTCCCAGAGGGGCAGATGCTCATGATAAAGATGTCACTATTTGAATAAAAATAAAATTCATTCGAAAACATTAGCAAAACTGCGCAGTATTCTTGTCTTCGGAACAAATGCCCGTGACAAAATTGAAAACAAGTATTGATCAAGAGAAAGTAATCAACAAGTTAAAAAACACAAAACCAACTACAAGTGAATAATCACCACCAATCTATTAGTTCCTACCTATTAGTATATTGTATCCATATGCGACACCAGAAGAAACCGACAAGTGTTTTGTGGAGAGCGAGAGAGAGAGAGAGCTCCGCATTCAGGAAGCTTTCCTTATGCTCCAAAACCTTTTACACTGCACATGAGGCACATTTCATAATGGCAGCAATTTGTGACAAAAAATTACCATATATCCATACCTACCAAGTCTGGAACATTTCTTTCTAGGTTGTATCCATCTGTTAATTAGACAATTTTCCTGATTACAAGGGAGAGCTGGTAGTTACTCCGCTCCTCCTGATGGCGTTGATTCCGTCTGTGCGGCTGAGACCAGACCGCGGAGAGCGGTAACGACGCGATGCCTACAGTTTAACACTCTTCTCTCCGTCTCGGTTACTCAGTTTACAGCTCACAATACCATTTCCAGGTCACTGGCAAACAACAGCCACATACATGGCTTAGATATAATCAACGCAGTTATCCCTGATTTGTCAGTAAATCTCGTTTTTTTGTGGAACTCGCCGCGGGTGAGTTGACTGTAAATCCCGTGTATGCCGAGGCTTGTTGGCGTTGAGTTGTGGCGACCGCCGGGAGAGTGAGACGAGACGGAGAGGGGAGAGCCGGAGAAGCGGGCACTGCGCGCCGCTATATTAACCCCGGCCATCAGCAACGGGCCACTGCCTCCTTAACTTCTCCCGATTCCAATGTAAACGATACTAAGAGCAGGAGAGGCGATTAGGTGATGCCACTGGCTACTACATACTGATGAAATGTAAGGAGACTGGCTGAGGGGTGGAATGTTGCCATGTCGACAGCTAAAAATATAGCTGGTCACTGAAAATGTTTGATTGGGACAATGGATGATTTACTCCGAAATCATATTCGACTCAGACAGATGCCTTGTTATTGGTCGTAAAATCTTCACAAACGCCTTTTGTGCTTGGTGCCGGACACCAGTATCTAGTACATAGGTCGGGAATCTAGATGCTGTACCATCTCCAATTCTTGTCCCTAGGTGGCGATCACGTACCAGAAAACTGTGCTGAGAGAGCCTTCTGCTCACAGCTAACTTAATATGGAACATAGCTTTCCGAAGACATTTCGGCGTGTGTCATCGATCAACGAAAGCGCCAGTCATCTTCCAGATGAGCTGACCAATTCTTAAACGTGATCAATTGCCAGATGATTACACGTGGGGTCCATGGCACTTAGACTGATGGGGACAACAGACCGTTGACCGAGGCCTTCAGGCCTGCCTCACATGCCCCCTGCCATATACCATGTGGGGCATGACTAATGAGGAGAGCCACCCTACCCGTTCAAATGACAATAATGTGGCTCGCTCAAAGCTGTAAATATGGAGGCATGAAACAGTAGTGGTATTTACTTGTACTCTACCGGCGGCAATCTGGGGGTAAGGTGGTTTGAATAAAATGTGGTGCACCAACCAAAGCGTCAACAGCAGTTGAGGCTTGTTTCAGGTCGAAAAGCGGGGAGAAAAGCTCTTAATGACAATCTAAATAAAGACAGGCGGTTCATTAGTTAATAACGTGTTAGCACAATAATCTGATACCAAGGGGACATGCAGCTCTATGAGTGGATTACTCAGATTTCGACTGTATTTAGGACACGAACCAGGCAAACTGTCAATGTTGATTCCTATTCTGATTGACAGAAAACATGAATCAGACGTTCTGTCCATTCCCAGTGCCCTAATTTCTGTCAGCATGACGATGTCCGCTCCATGGCTTTGTGGGCCGGGGTTTGCTCTGCACCAGATAGCCAGGGAAACATCGTAATGAACTCGCACATGTCAATGGCACTTTACTGTCTCTACACACTAAATGACCGTGCAAGCACATGAATAATAATGTTTGACCTCCAAGTGCTAGCTTTGACAACCCCTGCTTGAGGGCGCTTGTGCCAAAACACTGATTTGCGTCGTCTGTCCTTACTCTGACATCGTACATGCTAATGGTCCAGCACATTATTTTAGCGACTGCGGCGGTTGGGAATGGTAGCACTGGCTGTGAGTTAATATCGCGACGGGAGTTAATATGCACCTGTTGTTTCATGACATAAACAGAGAAGAACAAGGCGTCGACTTCATTTATTAGCAGCGTAAAGTATCTCAACAGCCAGATATCAATTTCTAATCTGACACATTCTTGTAGGCATCAAATTACCCAGTTGCATTGTGTGATTATGAGCATCTGTGGCGGATGAACGTCATCAGATGGCTGACTGCTTATGCAGTTATGGCCTCCCTCCCCCCCCCCCCCCGAGCTGAGCCCAGATCTTAGGTTGTCTACACGCTCTGTGATTTAAAATCCCCTTTCTCCTGCCTTATCCCTGGCCAACATGGTCGAGTAAAACTTAAGCTACCATGCCTGGTTACCGATACATAGCGAGATATACAGCAGGGGGTAATTCATGCTGATGCAGCGGTTTTACAAGTCTGCGGTTAGGCTTGTCAATTCGGGAATTAGGTGATTTGCAGAAGCGGTATCCAGGCACCGTATTTGATCAGTTTGTCGAGAATGCCGACATTAGGGAGAGAGAGCCTTCGCAGATCCGCCGGTCTCGCTAACCACGTGGTGAACACATTTTGCACGGATTATCGTCAGTTGGGGAATTTCAGATTTCCCTCGTGTAAATTATGCGCGGGCAACCAACGAGTGAACGCACCTGAAACCTTGTGGTTTGCCGGTGTCTGCCATAACAGAATTAGCTCAATGCCTGAGTTCTGCTAACGGTAGTGTGGGCGCTGTTTAATTGTCTCTGCCAGTAAATGTTACGATGTATAAGCGACAAGGATTGGTGCATATCAGAAACATAATGAATTGACCTTTGGTTTTTGGTGGGTATTAGGTGCTTTTCAGGGCGCCTTTGGTTTGGACAGAGGTATCAATTTTAATGTCTGTTTCAGACAGGTAACAATCTCCAAACAGATAGACTTCAGTCTGATCCGGAAATATTGAAGAAGTGTTTTCTCCTAGCTGTTCCCAAATAGTCGTCCCGAGATTATTTCCAAAAGAGAGTCTATATAGCTTTGCACATCCAGATTTTGTGTACACGGATCTTCGGTCAGACTCATATGATACTAGGTGTGAATTCCCAGACGCACTTGCCGATTTTCATTACCCCATAGTTAACCATGGAAACCCGGCAACTAAAGACTCAGGCTCCTAAGCCTCTTCATCTGTAGATATCACCTTTTGATCAAGTATTAAAAATCGTACGATGAATGTCGCTTGTCTTGTGGTATATCTGGGAGTCCTGCCTAATAATTGGGGTTACCGTTTTCTGTGCCGCAAGTCACAGCAATTACAGAAAGAAGTCTGTGAATGCTGGAGCGTGCCCACCAAAGCTCTACATATTGCCGCTAATGGTGGCCATCTGTAGGCGTTAGAAAGTTTGCATGAGAAGCGACTATGATATGTATCCAGTCGCCCACTGCCGCACGTCGCCGCATGGCAGTGAATGTCACTCCCTAATAACAAATAATAAGAAAACAAGGAGGCAGCATTGCCTACTGATCAGCTTAACTCCTTTGTACCAAGGACGTGACCTATTTATCTATAATCGCCAGACGATAGCGCCCAACTGTTATTGGGTTTAAGAAGTGTGCTCGTGATATTCAATAGTTACCATTGTCCATTGGTGTTGGGAGAGAATGGGCCGGATGAGATCCCCGGTAAATCCCCGGACAGCCTTCGCGTGGCTCTAATCGAGCGGCTATGGACGGTTAGTGAACCATTAAAGCCACCACCGACTAGAGAATAGCTCGGCGATGCACTTCACCCACTTTTTATTACCGTGATAATGCCTATTGTGTCGGTGGGAGTTAACAATGTGCCCGTCAATTAATGCTAAGTGTAATTGAACCTTCACCGCGGCCAACTCGGCTGGTACCCCAGCATGGCCCTCGGGTAGGCAGGGGGGAGAGGGTCTACTGACAAAACCACACCTAGTCTCCCCCAGCCCTCAGATGGGATATTAGCAGTCGATAGTCCTGGTGTCGTAGTATTTGAGATGCAGTACATCTTGCTCCAGTGATCGGCCTCTGTCAGAAACAGGCGCTGCACGGCGATCTCAGCCGGGAAAAGGGCCTATTTGCGGGAGCTGGAAGGAGCCTGGGAATTATGCTGTGGATCAGAGATGGTTAGAGAAAAAGAAGGATATCATGTTAACATTAGGATCAGGTAATCATCTCACGTAGGCCTCCTGCGTCCCCAACCTTTCCAGCCTCCAAGCCCCGGGCGGGGACTGCCGGGCTCGATCGTAATTGATGGGAGACATAAAAATATCAAACGGCATTCATCATTTTCCTACCTCATTAAGACGCTGTCCGCTCACATATGCTTTATAAGTGCCCGAACATTACACGAGAGGAGTAAGATAACCTCGGCGACGAGTCGCTACGCCAGGTCTGCCCAGACAAACGAGGACGATCGAATTTCCGCCCAATTTTCCGGAGTGGGCTTCTCGTAAATCCATTATTGTGCGAGGTGATCAATTATGCCGAGATCGGTCGGCCCAATGTTTTGGCAATGAAGGTTTTATTAAGATGGTCTAATGGTATAGGGCATAAAAGGCCCAGGAGGGGCGGGCATGGTCATAGGGCGCGGCCTCAGCTTGACAGTTTTAGCTGAGATCATAACGGGGCAGAGATGTCACGGGAGAGGTAACCTCAATTAACAGGTTTATTACTAAGACTAAACTGGCACTCGACCCGGGCTATCATGGGAAATGCCGAGAAACTCGCAAGCGGCTCTTTATAGCGCTAAAAGCCATTGCCCTATTGAGTGCCTTGCGGTAATAAAGACCTACGATGTAGAACTCGTGCTCGATTTTATAGTTAAAATATTTTAGTTTATAGTGGAGTAAAACGTCACAAAGCGACTTTACCCTAAGCCGCGATCGTCTCACTACATACCCCCGAGGCCTGGCTGAAATTGCCGAGTCATGATTTAATACATTACAGCTTTGTTGGCCACTGGAGAAGGAGTTTGAGTCGAGGTTGGAGATAAATCTAATCATAGCACTTGTTTTTATGAGAGAGGGTAACATTGAAAGGTGGTAGGAAACTGATGTATTCTCCGCTGATTTACCTCGTTGACCACCTTGACGCTTGATGGACTGCGCCATTTCATTACCACTTTTCAAGGCCGTGTCCAATATAGAGTCATCAAAACTAAATGCCATGCACATACTTAGAATACTGGTGTTCTCATTTACATATGCCAGGGGTCGAGATTCTTAGAATGTCAAATATTATGCGCAGCGTGGGTCTCAATCTGAGCCCGATCGCAAGTTGTGGATGTAAAACAAACGAACTTTAAGACGAACAGTATACTTGAACCGGCCGACGACAGGTACAATTTGTAATCAAACCCTCGTCAGTACACACACAATTTGCTGGATCCAAATGGTGGATGCCGGACGGTTAAGAACAACTCTCACCCTTGTATGTGTGTGATGGAAGTATCGACGACCCCTCTAGAGGGTTTACGTGTCTCACGCACAACACGCTGACGCAGCTCAGCTATTCACGCGGGAACGACGTCCAAGCGTCAGCCGACATGTTCAGGACATCCTGATCACGAGCGCAGCGCCTTGTAAAACTCGAGGCAAGTGTCTCTCAGCTTTGTTAAATACTCAATGACAACTTTGCGCACTTTGATGTATGTATACATGAATCAAGTATCGCAATTGCCGCCCACATAGAGGGAACCAGGTGGAATTTGTCTGGGAAAAGTGATCTTGCTTTCGGCTTGTGTGATACAACCGGTCAAATATAAATGCGAGATTGACAATTACACGTAATGTAATGGGATTTACCCAGTAATTCGTGCGTATTTGTGGAGGTCGCACGGGTAGTCATCATGTCTGATCAATAAGATGAACTTATGTTAATCGCCTATCGTAAAG
Source organism: Armandia brevis (assembly GCA_035585475.1). Classification (NCBI taxonomy): domain Eukaryota; kingdom Metazoa; phylum Annelida; class Polychaeta; family Opheliidae; genus Armandia; species Armandia brevis. The sequence continues at coordinate 56,780 of JAXGGS010211078.1, read as the reverse complement.
AGCGATCATACGCCATCGATATATGGCAGAATTAATTCATCCACAGTGAAATAATCAGCCACAGACGGGTATTGGATGTGTGGTGAGCCAAATTCTGCTGGTTAACATGAGTACAACCGAGAGGACGAGGCTTGTGTATATGTGAGATCAACACTGAATCTGACCGCTCGCCATTTACGGTCGCCTGAATTTAATTTGATGTATTTCTCTTCTATATGTCAATGATCTCCATCCAACTTTAAGGTCACGTGCCCAGCATGGAGCAAACCATAAAGTTAGGCCCGTGTTTGCAATACCGGGCTATTAGAAGTCCCTGGGCGGTCAGAACATTGTGTAATGCCTGGTCGTGCTTAGAATGAAGGGACATATCTCGCGCTCTATGATCGCCTTCCAAACGATACCCACTCATGTGCCGTCACCCGGCCAATATGCGACTTTGCCCAGTCTGTAGACATCTTAATGCTGCTTCGTTATCCCGAAGAAAGCGATAGCTTTCCGAAATTGACTAAATGCGAGTTCTCATATGCAGGAGTCCGATACGAGTGTTGATTAGGGCGCGGGCTTTGTGTGCAGCTCAGGCGACGGTCACGGAAGTTACAGACTCCGGAGTACTTTATGGTTCCTGGTGTTCTGGTTCTCCGGCCCGTGTGGCTGATGCTAGCGATACGGACGAGGCTGTTAATAGAAACCCCTTCTTGTCTCAGCTGCTGGTAAATGAAACCCCTTATCGACCAACATCAGTGGGTCACGTTGGTATTTATATCTATAATGGAATCACTTGGTCAATATTAAGATAGCAACCAGATAGCATGCGCTTCGTCTCTTTAAGCCAACAGAGGGCTCCAACGGAAGGTGCGTTTCAGAAGTACCAAACAAAGGAGATCATAACCACGACGATAAACAACAATTTATTACAGTCGCAAGCCACCGGCGAGACGAGCGCATATCACGTTACTGTCCGCCAGCAGGGGAAGTCAACTCCGGACCCGGGGAAGGATGCAATTACGAAATATGTAATCGTAAGTCACTGGCTAGCGGCGCAGATGACAGGTAGCCATGGGCGTCTCGACTGGAGTTCAACCAACGATGGCGTCATGAAATAGTTCCATCAGACCGACGGGAGTGCCCATGTAGCCAGTTATATGGCGCTGAGGACAGACTCCACTGTCGCCAGGCAAGGTCTGTCCGATCTAGGTCATCAGTCATCAGCTAGCAATTGAGGTAATTTGAGCAGGCATAGATAGATTGATCTCGTATGTATTGAAAAATATTGGGAATGAGACTGGAATAGATTGGGCTTCATCGACGGAGGCGTGCTTACGTTATAAATAGTTTTTATTTTGTTTTATTGATGTGTCATTATTTGCTGCTCAAAGAAAGACAGCACAACGTAATTGTGTTCTGGAATACTGTCGTTATATATATGAGAAGCACTAGTAGATTACACATTCTCAAGTAGTTTTGGCCAATCAAAGCCAACGATCGCGGCTATCAATTGCGATGAAAACAAGACCTGAGTGATGAAGTCAGATCGGTGAAACACATATCGAAAAACATTATAGGTTCCCAACAGAAGGAAAACAATCGTTTAGGTCACTCTGTTGCAGCAAGGACTCTGCTTAACCGCTTGTTGCCTCTGATTGCTACACTGAAACAAATTATCTCATTGGTCGAAAACCAACCATTTTCAGCCTAGCCGGACGGGCGTCCATTGTTTTTGGCTGAGATCTGCTCCCGCCTCTGATTTAGGACGGTATTTTGGACTCAAGCCCTCATATCAAATTAAGTTTTATCTTTAAATCGTGTGGGTTTAGCGGTTATGTATATGTATTTTGGAAACAAACCAGCCCCACCCAGAATTGTTAGTTGGCTTTAAATGTGAAATGAAGATATCCGGCCGTCCTCAAAATACAGCAGGACACGAAGCTGTAAAAATTCCCCATTTGGTTAGGATATCATTTTTATTATTCGCATTGATTTTCATGATCTGTGAATTAGGGGAGACAAATATGACCAAGGTGAAATGCTGACTGATCGTGGATATAATATCTACTGATATTATTCAATCCATTATACTTTACTCTAAGCATTGATGGATATCTGTGCATCTGCGATCCTGATTGACTTCCAAATTTTTCGTATCTATTGAAACTAAAAATGGCAGACGATCACCAGGTCTCCTTTAATCGTCTATTTATCAATTGTTATGAAATGATTACCTTGAAATTGTGACAGCATGTAGCAAATCTAAGGGCGGTTCATTGATATCGGTCACATACCAATTAAAACCATGAAGTTTTCGGAACCGTTATCGTTAGCTTGTGCAATCTGAAACACAGAGAGGCCAGTGCGGACAGATTCAGCAAGACTTACTATTCTTCTCTTTTCCTGCACAAAAGACCTTGGTCGCTTCCTAACCTGTATTTACTCAGAAAACATTAGCTTTAGTTGTTAATTAACGGGGAGCAGACGAAGTTAGTGACCTAATTACAGGAGGCGGAGAGGCTGAGGCAGTAAATAGGCACGGCCTTTGCTCATTTAGGGATCATTC
>JAXGGS010211078.1:41829-54129 GCA_035585475.1 Armandia brevis | reverse complement strand
GTTAGTGACCTAATTACAGGAGGCGGAGAGGCTGAGGCAGTAAATAGGCACGGCCTTTGCTCATTTAGGGATCATTCAGGGAAACGGTGCGCTCTAGTGCAGTTGTCACATCCACTTAAATACGACACGTAGAGCAGACACATGCAGGTCTTTATGCCCAGGTAATAAGGCTGCAATCTGTTTGCCGCCATGAAAAGTAGCCCCGAATGTAATCAGTCCCGATTTGTTTCAGAAATGTAAAGCCGTAATGTAGTCCCACTTTTTGTGGCAATGGTCTGGTCGACGAAAAAATCTGCACCCGGTAGACCAATTTTAGTTGACTCACTTTTTCTCTCCCTGAGAGCTTTTTATGTCAGTTTCCTTACGAGAGTTTTGCCCCAGGGCCCACCTCCACCGATTATGGGCTTGTCTAACTCGACCGCTCTCGCGGACACGGGCAGCCTAATCAGGGCAGGTGCGGGAGGTATCTAACGCCCGGCTAGGGCAGGTCTCAGCCGGCGAAATGCCCATAACACTAATGACCCCCCGGCTGAGCGGGAGTCGTGCCGGTTACGGGGTGTTCTTCATCACTCAGCACCCCTCGCACCCGGCCCTCCGCTGCCAGACGCGTCAATCTCCACAGCTGCAAACGGGAGACATTACACGAGAACGTGTCCCCAGACAAGTGTCGGCGGCACATAACCAACTGCGGGCTACGGTTCCGTGGAGGCTGCCGCAGACGGGGCTAATGAGTTAAGGTCAGTGGCTAATCCACGCGATACTCCCAGCCCTCTCTTACCGCATATTTAATCACCCCGCCTCTCACCAGTTCAGCTCGGGTTGTGTCTGACGTACCATCCGTAGCCGCGTGTCACGTGATTTGCGTCATAGCATTGCTCAAGGTCGAAGCTTCCAATAGAAAAATGGAAATCGATCCGCATTGGATATCTCTCCTGAGTGGACAAACCAACTTTAACTGCGTCATGATATAAGTATAGCCCCTTTTGTAGCAAAGATCGGGATTCTTCAATAGTCACGGGGGTACTCAATGGGTGGAGCATAGACTGATGAGGTTGGGAGCTTCGTTCCCGAGGGCTTTTGTTCTCGAGACCTGGTGAGACCTGGTGAGACCTAGTCCGGTCAATAACCTGCCCGACCATGAGATGTATGTACAGACCGTGCAAAGCTACCATCTACATGCACCTTTCTTTTCAACGCGCCGTTTATCATGCGCATATCTCAGCAAGGAATAATCAGAGCATAACCTTGCTGCCACAGCCTACGGTCGAGGTCAAACCAGTGTGGGAAGGGACCGTGGATAAGCTAATATGGGCGAGCATTCTCTCAGCTATCATCAAATGGATGCGCAAGGCCAAAAGGCGACTTGCTCATGTCTGTTGCACGAATTCGGTCGGACGGTAATGGATATCATTTGATACGCTGTCAGCTCAGGGTTGTTTCATATTTGTGTCTCAATGCGAGAGCAATACGCGGGCATTTGCGAACAACTGTGAAAAAAATCAAATATGATTTGTACTCGTTCCAGGAGGCTAATCCCGATATGTCTGGTGGTGACTTGATCTACGATTGTCGACGCCCGCTTTGTTCTATCAGATAAGTCGGGGAATTACTTGAAATAAATCCACAAGATTGTCCAAAGTCGTTGATTCTGTCAGTTCATAGCTCTTTACGACTTTGGCTATTGCCAACAAGGGAAGCTTGTTTAGGATGAGATCATTGCGCAAAGGCGCCAGCTTTTGGCGGGCAATAGCTTGTGAAAGTTCGGCCACCTGGGGGCAATATCATTCGAGTAAAAGATGGGAAGTTCCAGATAGCGATGTTGACGACGATAGCGTGTGGAGAACTATGTATACCACGAGGGCGCTTTGAGCACCGGTCAGTAACGATGCGGAAAATCTTCCCCGAGGTCTGGGCAATTTCTGATCAATGCTTAGATAAACAAGTCGTAAATATCGCGAGATCTCTCGCCGGAATCTACAGCTGCAAGGGGGATGGTTGTATAGCAAACGTTGAGCACGGCCTTCGATCATCCGTAATTTGTAAGCACGCCTCAGATTATTTCACCAAGATACCAGAGCGACCAACACACGCTCGCATCGGTCAGTGATGATGCAGATAGATTTAATAGCTAAATGAGCACACCTCCGCTGATTGTGATGTTTTCGCACGTGCACGAGTGTCTGCTGGTTAATTATCTAACACTCCCCGCAAGCCGGTAGCTGAACTCTGGCTATTCGGAGTTTATCCAGTCTGACGCGAAAAGCTGTAGATCAAGCTGTCGCTTAATAAGTTTGTTAAAGACGACGAGGTGAAAAGACAATGATACAGCCATTCGAGGGAGAGGTCGGAGGTGTGGGAGTAGTTAACAATCTCCGGGCTCATCTGGCCTTTAGTGTCGATAAAGCGGTTAAGCGCCGGCACACCGCCAGCCTGATGGGGAGGCTGCTGAAACCGCTCAAGCCGCATGAGGGTCAAACTTGATGATATTTAGGCGGGTGTTTTCAGGCTTTACAACTGGGTAAAATGTCCGACTGAGCACTTGGGCGGGACAGCAAATGTCAGAGATGGATTGTTACTGTAATCGTTAGACGCTCAGTTAGCTGCTCCTTTGACATTGGAAATGGGCGAATGTCATATTTCGGAGAGAATCAATGATAATGTAATATTTTACTGCCCGGGAGTGACGTCCTTGGTTCCTCTGCTCCGCGGGTATAAAATAGAAAGTTAGTTCCCTCCGAACAGCGGGTCAGCGCCACGGATTTTCCGCTTCCTTCCTTCCCCCGACTATTTCCGTCACATTCGAATTTTGCACGGATCTACAAAACCGGCGTAAAGTCATAGAGGAACATGACAGAATTCAAGGCATATTTCCTCGCTCGACGAGTATCTCCGTTCGAAGCCAAAAAAACACCTCGACATGTCGCCAAATAAACGACATCATAGAGGATAGCGGAGCATCTATCCCGTATACGGCTGTCACATAGGAGCATTTCTCCTCTCGTAAACGTGTAAAATCCGCCGGTTTGACAGAGGAGGAGGATATAAATCGGGCGATCCTCGTCTAATGCTTTGCCCCAATCATATATCAACCGCTGGCGGAGTCGGAGGGGTTCACCGAAACCGCCGTTCAGGCATTTGGCTTCCTAACAATCTAAAACTGGTAACTAAATACCAGAACGACGCGTGCGTAAGGTTTCGGCCATCGACGTACATGTACGTCAGAGCATCCATTCTATCCATGTGTCCATATCGAGTTACCGAATTATGAATAACAAATATAATTTAGAACTTACGTGTGCACAAAGGTTGGAGACATAATGTTCACTGTCGTCACTTTGAGCTAGGTGATTATTCAGACGGTTTTGTTAATAAGAACTGTGACGTTATAGAGGATAAAACTCGTAATCAGAAGCCGAACGTACAAGTTAATAAGTAATCAATCGCAAACGGGCATCGTTATTTCTATGCGTTAAATATAGATGAGTCGCTATTTGGTTTATTGAATGCGTAATGGTAAAAGCAGCATTATCATCTGCAGGGCAGCATGAACCCGGACATAATTTGTGCACATTAAGTAAGCAAATGAGATTGTTTAATTACAAGAGAGGAAGTAATTTAGAGTTTCATTTATGTTTTATAGCGGAGGAAGTATAGAATGGATAGCCCCTGAGACCATAGAAAGATAGACCGACCGGAGACGACGCGCAAATGGAATGGCTATGTGCAACAAACAAGTAGTGTGCGAACCTACGTCGGAGCATGGGCGAGATCGACTCACCGTCTCATTAAAAACACAAGGAATGAGTTTTTGTGTCCGCCTTGTACACTCACAATCTGTGAAAGCAATATTTCGTACCACCCTTTTGTGACTATATATATATATTGCATACACAATTTATCAGATTCGTTCGCTCAAACGAGAATGACAGGCTAAGAATAAAACTATCACCTGCCTGCAGTTTAAAATCACTCGCGATCCTAGACAGGAACGCAGATAAAGTTGGCGGGAAAAAGGAAGGACCAGACGGAGATAGCCTCTCCCAATTACTCCACAAAAGCAATATATAGTGATATAGCGACATAAATCACAGCCTATTTTGACAAGCTGCTTCTGACAAAGGGACCGCTCGTACACAACGGGCAAATACTCGGTTATGACCAGAAACAGGTGGTCCATGGTAATGGCGGATCAACTGGGATTTCAATCGGAGAAGTCGGACAAGCTGCTTTGATGCGAGATGTAGTCACCGGAAAGCGACGGTGGAATTAAGACATAAACAAGCGCGAAACAAAGGCGACCGGCGCAAAGTCACTCGACAAACAAACAGGAGGTGTTTCTGCTCCCCACTGATCATGGCGTCTGGGGGTGACAAGTAAGACTGAAGTGCAATTGATCAAATAACCACCGGAGATAGGGCGGACGACGTGGTGAGCCGGCAAAGGGGAGAGCAGCCGTTTTTAAGAGCACGCCCGATCCCTCTTATCAGAATACCGAGGTAAATTGATGGCTGTCGGGCGTCAGTGTCAGGTGGCATTGCAATGTTAGCGGAGATTATTTTTAACTTGGTCACGCTAAGAGAACACCTATATTAAAATAGTAATGCATTAGATTCATTATCACCTCCTTCGTCAAACAGCAATACTTCATCATGTTTGAAGCGCAATTGGGTGCTATATTTAAGGTTTGTGTCCTTTCGATGAAGCAGTGACGAAAAATTGAAATCATTAATAAAAGAGTATGCCCGAATCAAATAATAAGCACCAGTTTCATGGACCTTTGCAACTACCGGGTTGTGGAAACTTGCCATTTAGTGTTAAAATGACACTCGACATATCTCACACATGATATTTACTCAGAAAATCAATAGCCGGCATCCCACTACAACTGAGGTTACTCAACTATTGTGCTGCTTTGAAGTAACATCGACGGACAGAAATTGGCTAGAGTATACAAAGCGGTGAGCTAATTCATCCACTGACGGTAGTGACAAAGATCACTGTGTTAAGGGCGCAGTCGAGTAGAATGATACCGATTACTTTGTTGATGCCGTTCATCGGCTTTGTTGGCTATTCATTCTCAACCCTTGGAAACGATGTCACCGACCGATTATGAGAAACGAAATAAATCGCCTCCTTTGTGGAGAATATTCCTTTAAGTTCACGCAGAGGAAATGTTTGCCCCTCGCACAAGCAGCAGTTTCTCTGACGGCATTCGAAATCATTTGTGCTCGAGATTCCATGTATATCATTTTGCGTGAGCTTTACTGAATTAATGTTCAAAGGTTTCAGCGGGGCTTTAGTCATGGCAATGTTACTTTTATATTGATATGCGTTGGTATACTTGGGAAGAACATCCAACGAAGCATTCACTGCATTCACTGCCGTCTTACTGCCATAGCCTATAGCGGCTGATAATCTTATCCTCTGTTCCGTTAAATCGGAGACAGTTGCCTCACAGTTCCCGACACTGACATATCGGTGATGTCCTTCTTGTCTCCTTAACCCACTCTGTCATACATACTTCCCTTGTTTCTGAGCAGATTACACCTGCTTCGTAATATTTGCTTATGTCTGCCAAATAGAGGCGTTAATTTACGTGTACCGATACATGTACTGCAGAATTCACCATCGATCATCTCAAATTTTAATCTCACAGTAACATTAAGCGGGTCATGGGGCGCGGGCATTATAGACAGATTTAGTAATACATGTCTTACAAAAAGTTTAGAGCTTCATCACTATCCATTTCACATGGACACATCCAGACAGGTCTATGATGATACTAGATATAAACATGGCAGTTAATATAGATACCGAGGTAGATATATGTTTCCTCTGTTATGACCTGTCTGTGCTAGTATTGAAAAGCAAGAAATGGACGTAATTGAATCATTTCCTGGTCTGTTCTAGGAAATACAAATGGCTCAGTCGATAACAGAGAGAGTAAAAGGCTGAACACTGTCGAACCGCCATTCCATACAGCAGCAGTAACTGGGATAAACATGGTATTAAGCGCAAACACGACATTATTTACTTTTTATTAATGGCATGTTTGTTTCGCCTCGAGTTTCACATTTCCAAGCTTTCTCCAACCGGAAGTGAAACCTCTATAACTCTTGTAAGTTTTACCTAATTTCGATTGGACGGTAAAATCCCATGGATTCCGAAAGATCTGTGAGATTATAGGCTTTATTTAGTAACCGTATGGCTCAGAACGTTACATCACTACTGTTAAGTACTGCCCCTGACAATGCTTAGCTAGATGCAAAGCAGACAGCCGGATAAATTGTGTTGTCAACACTTGACAGTTGTTGTCTCTGTTTACCTTTAATCACCCATGTCTCAGTAGCCGGATCTGACGATGAATCTGTCCCGGATTAGCGACTTCATTAACTAGCTGGGTCAGATCAGTCCCTGAATCCCCCTCCACCATCCATGCTCGAAGACGGCTGAGGCGGAAGATCCGATTTTGTTTGTGAAACCATCTGATTGTAGTCTGTGAGGAGCGCCTAGAGGTAAGGAAGGATGCCCGGAGGCTAATCTGTGTGCGCTTAAAGGCCGACCAAAGCTTGATTTTGATATCCAGTGTAGATTAAGCTTAGTAACGAGCCAAAGACAAAGCAATTTGTGTAGTAAAGGCCGCTTGATGACGACATGATGATCTATTGATCAGGTGTTTAGCATCCTCATCCCCGAATCGGCCCCGCAACGAGGCCATCCTATGCTGGTGGTATTGTTCTCGGCAGCATCAAGTGGCGGTAAAAGGTCTAATAAATCATAATCACTCGGTGGCAGAGGATAAATCCGACTGCGAAGTGTCGTGATGGCCCAGCTGGGCTCAGGCAACCTCCCCGAGGAGATGTCCCAAGTAGAAAGCTGAGCGGTACACTGTCAACAGGGACTGTTTTATTGCATACATGCCGTCACATTTTGTGCAGGTCCACCATAATTTACGAATTAGACATGTCGTTATGCATGCGTGAATAGTTCGTGTATCAAACATTTTACATTTATGTATCGGGGCGAGCTGTGCGACTGAGCAGCTTTGGAAATGACCATCGCTTCATCTTTAGTTAGTTCCTGACTTTATTGAACTTAAGCATCGAGAGGGACGAAATCGAGCAGCAGGACCAGACCAACATATTTCTACAGCATTACATGAGTCACCAGTGCCCCTAATGCCTCCAATAAACATCGATTCATGTGAATTTCCAGAATTTCGCCTCCCTCGCACAAGTGCCACCTAAACTACACGTCATGGTAGCAACGGAAAAGGAAAACAAACGAAATTTCCTCACTTTAGAAAAGGACCATTTTCCAAAGTCCCATCAGTTCGGCACTTTCTCAGAAAAACTTTGAGGACGAAATTGCACCATTCCGCCTGAACGAGAATTGTTTTTGAAGGACGCTCTGACACGGGTTGAATTTTTCTGCTTATTTGCATGTGATTCACAGAGGCACAACAATGAGGAGGATGGCCGGGGTTTTGTCGGCCTCATCACCGGGCATGCTGTGCCGCATTAAACACGCCTGATAACGACATTCCATCCGGCTTATCGACAAATTTGAAGCGTGAAAAACAAGAGGGAACATTCGCCACAAGCTGTTGTGGACCAGCTGAGCAGCATACCTCGACTCCACGCGTATACATATTCCATATATACCAATGTCAGACTCCCCGAGTCAAGGTCTGATTCTGTCCTAGTTACAAGCCCAGGTGTATGATTATTCATATTCTGATTGTCTGGTTGAGTCCCCCCGAGTGCATGTATTCTTCACATTATCTGCGAACGACAAATGACCACTGGTCATGGCCGCGAGGACGAAACTTAACCCGAAAACGTTCGATCATGTAAGCATGCAGACATGACTTTCCGCTGTGTTTTGATTTCTGTTAAGACCATCAGAATATACTCCTGTGGTTAACCAAAGCGATGCAGGGTCCCTTGTTATGAATAATGCATCAAACTAGTAACGGTCGCAAGAATGATGGCCGTTGTTGTCGATGTCCTAATTTGGGACATGGGATACTGGAGTATCGCATATCTGGAGGGGCGGTATTTCTATCATTTATTCACAAGACACACAGATATCATATTTCTGGCATCTGAACATGTTTTGTGTTCTGGTTGAAAAAGGGTGCACTTTTAACTGAGAATAGATTCGTTCGAAAAGAAATTTTGTAATCTGGTTATTTGTTTTCACTCGGGCCAAACTTTAGAACTGATCAAATGTCTTTTACAAAATATTTTAATTATACTCGAAAGGGTAGTATGTGGACGTTCGAAGTTCGAGTCTTTTTACATGGTTAGTTTCAGGTATACATGGATTACCGATTTATTTCACGGATCTTGATTCTCGTTATAGCCCCAGCCGATGGCAACGTCTGCTGCAGTATGGGAAGCATTAACTTCTGGTAGGAGAGATTTATGGCAACAACAGGTGGCATATTACAATGTAGCTCTTGATTTACTCTGCTCAGTAAACCCCAGTGTTATAGGGCTCCGCTCGTTTATGTTTTACGTGCAATCCACACCAATCAAACATCGTTTTTGCGACTGAGGAAATGCCAACTCCTGTCCGTACTAAAGGCCCGCCAGAATCTTTGGGAAACTACTGGGCAAGGTATAAAAAGGCTTCACATGTTCACAAGTGTTGTGGGTGCAACTTGTCAGAATCTGAATTAGGAGCAAAGGCTGGAACTTTCCACTGTGATTTTTATATGGAGAAAAGTCTTCCGAAGGACAAGGGATCAAACTTTTCTGACGTCAGTCGGTTCAGTCCAAGGTCGCGCTAAAACTTGAAGCCAAAGTTGGCACCATAAACGGAGGGGCAGAAGAATGTAATTGCCCTCAAATGCCGGTGGGTGGGATATAGTCTGTAAAGGTACAAGGACGTGTCACAAATTTACAGCCATCGGCAAACAACCTGCCAGCAAGATAGAATAAAACAACGCTCAATCTTAATTTTTATTAAACTGATATCAGCCAAAACATAATCGCATACATCACGTCATTGTGGACGGTCGACCTGTCAGATAAGCTGCTCTCCTTACGGCTGTTTTGATGACGCCGTGATCTACGTATTCTTCAGTCGTCAATGTCTATTCAATATGCAGCCCAGAAAGCAGGCAGCAGTTGGACTGAAAGAGGTCACAGCCTTGAGATGGAGAGGTAATATTAGGAATGTGGACAGCTGCATGTGTATACTTAATCATTCGTAATTACGCTCAATTCTACGATTGCGTTGACCTCTCTTTATATTAGAACATCACGATTTTTAGCAACAAGGGGAATGAGATCTGCAGAAGCAAATGTGCTTAGTCAAGAATAGTTACAATCTTTCGTTACACACTCAACATGCAATGCATCACCATTACTTCCGGTTGAATATTAATATCATTAATGTTTGACTAATAGTCTATAATGTACCTATAAAATCATCTCATATGATATGATAGAGTCTGGGACAAATGACTGAAATAAAGTCTTAAACAACAATTTGTAGCTGATCGGAAGTTTGGGGCCAAATGTAGAAATAGAGTAATGCTGACATATTGCACGGGGCAGCTTCCATCCTGACTTCAATTTTCTCGGTGTTGAGAGAACTCGAGCCCCTAGCCGGATACGCGCCAGCCGTGAAATAGAGAAATTGGGTGTGCTTTGTTTATATTCCCGTCGTCCAAATGTATCAAGCCAGCCTGCTCGTTGAAAAGAACATAGAAACTAGTTGGCTCAATGCAGAAAAGGAGTTGTTGCGGTGATCACGGTGAACAATGTACATGATTAAATTGCATGGAGCGACTCGTAATTTTTGCCAATCTTTCAGCGGTGCACTGAAAAGGATTCCCGAGGAATCAAACCAGGTTTGTTCCGTGACTTTTGTCAGAATTGTCCCGCTAGCCCGCGAGCGTTAATCTAAAATGTAGCGATTCATTAGGAAGCATTTTACCATACGATTCACCACTTATTTGGTCGTCTGCTTCCCTCTGGTCCATATCGGCATGTCTTTGGCGCGTGTCACCGCAAATGGAACTCAAGCAAGCAGGGACAGACGCATTAGTTCGAGCGCCATAACGAAACCTGTCGCAATGACTACTTATTACATACATTTTTCGCGATGATATCCCATTGTCTGAAAGAAGCCATTAATATCCTTGCGTCGGTTATTTTCTCTCTTCCCCAGCCTCTAGATGTGTCCCTAACTCCCTCGCTGAGTAACACAGATGGGGATTGAAGTAATGGGACGTGACATCGCCAAGGCTTCCATTCCACAGTAGCCATTAGCAGCGGCTTGATTTGCTCAAAGGTACAGAAAAGATGCACTTGCAATGCCATCCTGGGGGATGAGGTGTTCGTCACGACTGTCCTCATCGACATTCATTTAGCTACTTAGGTCCTTAAATGTATTGACGCCACGTTCCACCCAGCAAAATATGATACGAGAAATGACCGTGAATTTGACGGCAAATATGGGAAATGGTAGATACTAAAAACTTCAGTTAACCGTGGTGGTCGGCTATACATAAACAATTTGCCGCTTCTCTAAATTTAGATGGTAGTGCATGACGTTACTCACGACTGTTTGGGAGTTGTAATGGTTTTGTCTCGTGTTGTATGCTAGGATTCTTGCTGTTCAGCATTCATGAGCATACATATGTTGTGAAAACATCGCTTCGTAAATAAGCCTATATAATTATACGCTAAGTTGGTTCCATAGCTCTACGACAAGTAGTCCGTGTATTTTACTGCTCACCGAACTGGATGTCAGGACGCCCTTGTCTGCCGGAAAACCGTCCGGAATAAAAAGTTCTTGGACGATGGTAAAAAGTCGAAAGATGTTGATCTATAACGAGACAGGAATTTGTAATATTCCCGCCATCTCATTCTTTGTATCACAACACACAAAACAGGCTTGACTAACCAAAAATAGAGAGATGGTTAAATAAAGGCCATGCTGTTTGCTAAATAGAACATTTATTAAGTTTGTAACATAAAATCCTTCAGTTATTGGTGATTTCCTCCTTATTATTACATTAATTGTATATATCATGTGAGAAAAGTACTAAAACGAGCGGTAATGAACGTGTTACATTGAAGGATGGGCTTTCTCAGTGAACTTTATTTGAGAGTTTGTTCTAACAGCAATATTACTCAAAGCTGTATTATTGGACAGATTAAATTGTACCTAATTATTTTTAATTTTCGATTAATACAGCTTTTCTAAATCAAAGTGCAACTCCTAGTTCCAGTCAAGTCGCTCTACACAGGAACAATCTGAATCAACAGTGAAAGTTATTACATCTGAAAGTGGTGCAATTTCCAGAGACTCACTTTTAGGAAACTTTTTTCAATCACGGTTTGACGTGAATGTCAGATGTGATGAAGAACCGGATGTGCTGCCCTGATATTATCACCGAGCATAAATGTGATGAACTATAGGAATACATTCTCTCAGTACTCAGTTCTAGCGTAATTATACAAAGCATCCATGCACTAAGCCCACTGATGAAGAGCCCGAGTAATCGTGATGGCGTTGAAATATACCCGAGCTTCAGCCATCAGCAGCAGATGCGACAGCAGCTGACGACGGCGGTTTTGTCCTTCTGTCCGCCCGCATCTCCTTCACGCCGCACAGCGAGTCCTCCGCAGCCCCCCCATACAAGTATGCGCATGTGGTCATTAGAGAACTAACCTATGGCCTTTCTTACCGGTCCTCCATGCTGCTGGTATCCATTACAAATGAGATAATGGACTGAAAGAGGTTGATAAACACCGAATAGGACGGGCGAAGTGGCGGTTTCACTATCCCGGCCTGACGGAAAATTCTCGGGGGCAGGGCTCGCGGGAATCGTCGGTAATTTGATAGCATTGTATCCTGGTCACATAACCTCTATGTTTTAACCTCGCAAAAGCCGTCCAAATCAATTCATAGTGCTTATTGGGGAGCCATGAGGTATCCATCGGGATGAATGGCCTCAGTCCGTCTGCCCCGTGCTTGAGTTCCCGCGGGTGTTGGCAACAAATCGGGAAGATAGAGGATGACCGTTCCGCGATTCTCGTGGGTTCTGTTTTACTATTTTCGTATCCTCTTTCAATTAGAAATGCTGACGGAGGGAGAACAGAGTCGTGTAGCGGACGTGGTACAGGTTAACTCATCTACTCCGAGGTTATCACGTTTTAGGCAGCTCCCGGGACTCATCGTGATATCTGCTCACAAAGCTTGCCGCACTGAGAATGAAGAATATAAAGGTGGCCTAAGGGAGAGATGACCCTGCGACCGGACGCTTTGTTTTTCGAT
>JAXGGS010211078.1:6804-38903 GCA_035585475.1 Armandia brevis | reverse complement strand
GAAGTGATTCGTATAGTCACTCAGTAAGTGGCGTACATTTTTTATGGCTGTTCCGGTTTTCTAATATGTGTAATGTTAAACTTGTATCGATGTACTAGTTTTGTTTTTCCTTATAATCTGTAATCATTTTCAGGAATGACTCGATGATCATTGGTGAGATTTCACCGAAACCAGTTGCTATGACCCTTGGCCAGAAGTATGATCTAGATTTGACTTTTGCCACGATATACAAGCCCCGCTTCTTGGAAAGAGGAACATTCACGTACAAGACAAACCCAACTATCAACAGCATTCTTCCTGGAAAAACATTTCTAAAGTAAGATATGAGCTCATTCATTACGTCGTGTCCATCTTAAAATAATCGACAGAGGATGAATATTTAAGTCAATAGTGGTCATGGAATTTGTGTTTGTTTGATACTAGGGGAGGTATAACGCAAACTATTCACGGCATAAATCTAGACTCAGTTGTGGAGCCGGTGATGAAGTTGCACGTTAAACACACGAATCGGGTAGTAAATACTGTGCGTACCCAAGCAAGAAATCCCCAGCGGGATTTTATTTATACCATTTCATACATTAAAAGTGTTCAATATCATGTCTATATAGCGTTTTTGTTTTGTAAATATAGAGCTGCACGGTTGAGTCTGATGTAATATGGCGCTGTGTCACTCCTAATCTATGGGATAGAGACGGAGGGGGAGATTTGCGTTGGATTGAACATCATAGAAAGGAAAATGGCGACAAAGGAAAATTAAATACAGGAGAATATTCATTCTTTCTCACATTTATCCTGGATGGTTTTAAATTATATGAAGATAGAAATGAGCTGAGAGACAGTGGCGAGATTTATATGTATGATGATCCAAGTATTACTAGTTTCGATGGTGAAACGAAAATAGAAGCTTGGAAAGGAGATTACTCACTCACAATAAAGGTAGTTGGGATGTTATACGTTTTGAATTATCTTAACTAATATTTTTAATCATATCATCAAACAATGATGAGATCGACGATTAACTATGTGTCATATTTCTAACGCCATATTGTCTTATATAATGCAACAGGGAGAGCGACTACTGTTTGGGTGTGATGTGAATGATTACTCTGTGACAGTAGGTGGTACACCTTGTACTGGTCTTCACTTTCCTGACAACTCAACTCTCACATGCACAGTGCCAGAAACCCTTTCTGGTACACAGGAAATATTGGTGAGTATGGGTAAATAAATACCGATACGTTATCATTGCAAAAATTACGTTGATGCCCTCTCATTCAGTTTGGTACTTGTTGTGTCAGGTGACTGTAGGAAACCTTAGGTTTAATGCTGGAGACGTACATTACTTATCTTCGTTTTGGGATGACACAATGATAAAATACATCATCATTGGGGCGGCAATTTTGTCTGCTCTCGTGATAATCATAGTCATTGTCGTCTGCGTGATTCGACGTAAACGAAACAAAAACAATACTGAGAATTTAGACAGGAACATGCCACAAGATGGAGTGGAAATTGACGTGGATAACAGATACAGTGCGAAACAATTAAAACTTTCTTAACGGTTTATCTTGATTTACATCTATGTGCTAATTACATATGACTAATGCTCTTCACTGATATTTGTTAGCTAGCCTTGGTTTTATTTTCCTTAGGTCAAACTCCAGTGTCCCTTGACCTCCTCAGTGCCATTCCTCCCAACTTAAAAGCCAAGCTGGAGAATTCGAGGCGTCTGGTCCTTTTCTCTAGGTTAAAGCTTAATAAAGAAATTGGAAAAGGTAAATGTGATATGAGATAGTTACCCATTGCCGCCTAATAGTGCATCCAGAGAACAGTCAAATCACTTTTGATATATTTGATAATCAGGACAATATGGAAAGGTGTTTGTGGGAGAGTTCAACGCAGATGTTAGATGGCAAGTAGCAATCAAGACAATGAAAGGTATTGTTTTGATATTTCAATTCACAATTACGGCTAAATAAATAACATAAATATCGAAAGCTTTGACAGGTTGGCATCGTCTTGATCATTCTTTCAGATGAGAATGCAACATTTGAAAATATGGTAAAGTTTTTAGAGGAGGCAACCATGATGCTGGACTTCAATCACAAACATATCTTGCCTCTTTTGGGCGTTAGTGTAGAAAGGAACAGACCATACGTTGTCTTGCCATACATGGAAAATGGCGATCTGAGAAAGTATATCAGTAATTCAAATAATGTAAGTAGAATCCTTGACTAGATACTACAATTCAGTTACAAATATGTAGCCGAGAAGATCAAGAGTAATGCGCATTTCATTTTCATTTAAGAATTTCCAATTAATCAATCTGATTGAATTGACGCACCAAGTTGCCCTTGGAATGCAGTATCTCTCCCGTATGAAATTTGTTCATAGAGACCTGGCTGCTCGAAACTGCATGTAGGTCCACTTTTAAAGATACTAGTCATTTCTAGTTCCTACTTAGTTAAATAGACATATTTTATCAAAATGCAGCTTGTGCTATCAAGTTTACAAGTATAACACAACTTAAAAGCACTGTGAAATGGATATGCAAAGAATCCAGGCGTTAACGATATTTAATTTAATTTCAGGGTTGATAAAGATGCAGTAGTGAAAATTGCTGATTTTGGCCTCGCACGCGATCTTTACGAGAAAGAATATTATCAACATGAAGGACATGACCCCCTACCCGTAAAGTGGATGGCGATAGAAGTTCTCCAAGGTCACGGGGTCACTTTGCAGAGTGATGTAGTAAGATGAGATAATAGTCACTGATATATCTAGGTCAAATGTTTGATTTATACTAATCTCAAATCAATGTTGATGTATGGATACATGTTTTAGTGGTCGTTTGGTGTATTAATGTGGGAAGTGCTCACCAGGGGATTAAAGCCATATGCTGACGTAGATAACCGAGAACTCGTTCATTATATTGCACAAGGTAGAAGGTTAGAACGTCCGGTCAGCGCTCCGAAAGCCATGTGAGTAGCCGTCATATTATGGGAAACTCTTAGAATTGTTTCTTCAATCGAATCCAATCAGTTATTGAGGACCTTGATCACAATTAGTGATGAAGCAGATAAATCGTTTATTTAATTTTCCTTCTTTGATTAGATACGACTTGATGCTGGACTGTTGGATTCCTAGCCCGAATGCTCGACCGAAATTCGATGACATAGTTGTCTCCTTAAACAATGTTTTAGCTCATGTTAATACACCGGAATATTTAAATGTTAATACGACGAATGGTGTCATTAAATATTCAGCGCCGAAGACAGCGCCAAGACCACCCGTGGTATAACATGATGGTCTTGTTAAATTGAAACGCCCTATATATGCATAGAAAAAATCCACAAACAAACTATGTATTCACTATTTATTCAAACATCATAAATTTGACTTAGACACATCATTGATTCCGTCCTTCATATACTTGTTTTATAGGCCTAGATAAACCAACTTTAATCACTTAATGAATAATAACAGATAACACGTGCACACAAGGGTTATAAATCGCCAATTACTTTGTATATCTATATCTTTCTAGTTGAAACGCATAGCCCTTTTTACTGACAACAATGGCAACATATGGCAAGAACGTGACTAAATATACTTCGCATACCCGAATGCAAATCTGAATGCAGCTTTATGACTGTTACATGGAAAAGTGTCACAAAACCGCGTCAAAATCCTCATTCGTCTAATCATCGCTCTGTAAAAGAGGCCAAATAACATTTACCAAACCGTTGAACAAAATCACCAGATCATATATTATTACCAGATCGAACTGTATAAACAATACAACACTCATCCTAAACTAAATCTCTGCACCTGCTTTCTAAATCGTAATTCACCAGCAGCATGAAGGCCTACAAAGACAGACACTAATTGGAAACTTCAGAGGAGATCGTTGGTTTCGCACGTTTGATTACCAGTTCTGTTCTGTGCGTTTTCAGATGAGGCAGTATCACTGCCATCCAGCTCTCCATTCCTTTGTTCTCCCGTTTTCCCGATAAAAGGAAACACTCGGTTACGCGGAAATATTATGGTTATCAAACGCTTGCGAAAACGAGGGGCACAGAGACAGAAAATTATAAAATTTGAGGCCGAATTGACGTTGATGGCGAGCGTAGACAAAGAAGTGAAATAGTAATAGAAGTAGCCGCATTTCTTCTCGGCTGGAGAAGTCATGGAGGCCAGAGCTCTCCGTACGGGATTCATCAATTGACAAATCAGAAACACAATGATGACTATTACAAGAGCCGCGGTCAGATCAGCTTTGTTACGTGCGCTCGACGGCAGCGACGTATTGTTACGTAGGTATGACAGGTGTCTGATCAGCTTGTACGTCAAAAACACCAAAGTCAGCACGGGGATAACATAGATCAATATGTAATATAAGATCAATTTATACAATAGCACATACAGTGCATTGGTTCCGAGAGCATTTCTGGTCTTCAGCATCTGTGAAATAAATGATTAGACATAAATGGTCGATCTTGCCTGACATAATTGTTTCCTAGTTCACCATGATAGCATGTTAAGGCAGAATAGCTTAAGTTCTTTGTTATCAAATTATTTGTATTTTTATTGATATATTTCTGATACCTACCTCTGTTCCGCTTTCGTTCCAATAATGATCGACTTCGAGGAACCTTGTGACGTTGTAGAACACGGTGACGATCACAAGGACGAGGACTTGAATTCTGGCCGCTTTTATTGAGGCAACTTTATGAACAATGTAGGGGTGACAAACCGCGACATAACGCTGGACGGTGACCAGCACCATCAGCCAGGTCGCCAGCATGTGGACAACGCTAGCCATCGCCCAACCATAAGTCTCTATAACCGCAAAGTAGGTCAGGAACCTGGAGGTTAAATTAGGAACATCAACCGTAAGCTTATATGTTCAAGTCATAATTCAACTTTTCAACAGTTTTCTTGATTACATTTGTCAATAAATTTCAACAGATATTGTTGACAAATTATGTATATACGTAGGATCTATTATATTCTTGCAGTACGAGAAAGAGAACACGATTAATGTTATTTGTTTTGATCAACTTAAAGTTTAAAAGACATTATTACTTTTGTTTTTTGGAGTCATTGAAAATAAACATATTCATAGACGCGAAACTTACTATCCATACTTAAGTCTTGTGATATTTTAATATTGAAATTAAAATAATTATCTGTTACTTGATATTTTTAAATATCTATCAGTATTTCAAACACTTACATGCCCGTCTGCCACCCATGATAAGCGTAGATGGCTGGCATCGCTCTCTGAAAAGCCCACACCACCAAAACCAGGTCATCTGCTACAGCCAGCGCTATCAACAAAAAAGCCGTTGCCGAAGTGTTTCTCTCTCTCCACATCGTCATTACAGAGAGAGTATTTCCTGCATTGGAACATGAATAATTAACTTCAAAAGTTTTTTTAAATTAGAAAAACACTTTAACGAGCTATATCAAACATTGTCGTAGATGCGGATAAACGCTACCTAAAGAATAGTCACTAGCACAATAAGGTCCGATTTCATAATTTAGTTTTAATCGGTCATCAAATTAGAACTAAAAAATACTAGTTTGTCAACTAACCGATAAATCCTATGACAACCATGCATACGTTGAGTATGCAATCGACCACGTATCGATAGAGTAAACATCCTGGGGTGTCATTAGGGGAGATGAAATGCAAATAAATAAAAGATGCTGGTGTTGTTGTGCGCTCCAACTCTGTCTCAATGAAAGTAGAAATGGTATCTTCGGAGATAGCCGGTGTGAATGCCTCCCCAAAGATGCTGGAGCCTCGAAGACCTGCTGTTTGCGATTTGTTCATCGTGTCCATTTCCGGTGAACAAAGTTTTGCGGTGAGCAGCGACTTTGTGTGAGGACCGCCCGGACCGTTGTCGGAAGCTCTGGCCGCTCGTCTGGCAAAGCCTCGGCGCAACAGGCGCTTTTATACTTACACGTGGACAAGAGGCACTAATTATAGATGCACATCCTCCGCAGATCTTAGCTTCCTCTGTAAAATTGCAGCGCGTCTACTCGCGAATACCTGGCTTCAGATGTCACCTGACGACTTTTCTGTCTCTGTACTTTGGTAGTTTGATAAATCGCCATGATTTCAATGATCAGATATTTCAGCATTACATGATTATTTTTGTACAAATAGGCATGCCGTAACATGAGAGTACAATTGGTTTATTGCTTCATGCATTTTTCTAATGGTTGTTTCATATTTCATTAGTTATGAACGATGCAATTAGTTTGGGTAATGTAAAAATTATACAAAACCATATACTATAAAAACAAAGAGGCTTTCTTGTTGATGTGTTTGACACTTGTCATTTATTTCAGTATATCAACAAGAGGTGGGACCAGTGGGGGTCAGATAATGCGAATATAATGCTATAAATACTACCTAGTACATCTTGAACGCCGAGAAAGTCTGCAGCATATTTATAGTAAATCGGTCGTGTGTCTAAAGTGAATGATGAGTAAATGTTTTATCCCCTTCATTGAACTCCTGGGCACTATGGCCTTTACCTCTGAGCAGCCACTTGGATGTAAGCAGTCCATCCACTCCGACGGGCCCCCTCGCATGTATACGTGATGTGCTGATGCCTATCTCAGCTCCTGCGGTAAAATACAAATGTACGATACAATCACTCTAAAACCACATGGAGGACATATTAAGGTCAACCAAAACTTGATCGACATTTAGTTTTGTTAACGTGCATGTAGGAATAGACAAAATATTATATAGTTACATATCATTACTAACCGAGGCCAAATCTGTATCCGTCGGCAAATCTAGTACTGGCATTGTGGAAAACACAGGCACTGTCGATACTTCTCAAAAATATGTTTGCTGTTTCACCTGAATCGAAGATAAAACCATTTATAATTAAGTACACGTTTTTTTACGCAAAGGTACGGTATGTGAATATCATGGAAACAAATTATCTGTCAAACATCATAATACATTGTAAATTATTTAATATAAGTGACTTATTGGTATAGAATATATAATTGATTAATTACCATTTTCTGTGATTATAGCATCTGTGTGCCCACTACCGTACTTGTGAATATGGTTAACAGCTTCGTTGACAGTATCTACAATTTCTATATTGCAGACAAGACTTTGATATTCAGTTCCTAGACTTCTGGCGAGTGGGGGTGGAAACTGCAGAGTTTGTTTTAATCGTGGACCTG
The DNA here is from genome assembly GCA_035585475.1 of Armandia brevis. NCBI lineage: Eukaryota > Metazoa > Annelida > Polychaeta > Opheliidae > Armandia > Armandia brevis. Next base: position 31,679 of record JAXGGS010211078.1, on the reverse strand, counting down.
ATTTGATTTGAACCTGCGGAATGCAATACAATTGATATGATTGTTGTAAGGTCCATGGTAGGTCAAATGTCCGTAACTACTTATATATAGTCCATATGCTTCTGAGAAGTACCTCGATGTTTTCAGAATGAATAGGGATATCAGATTTTAATGAAGTTTGATTGAGTACGCCGAAAAAATAAGACTGACATATAAATTGGTAATCGAGCCTACATATGAAAGGTAGTTTCGAATGATGAAAACACCTACTCCGTATTGTTTGAGCTCTTCAATGATTTCTGCAAACATGGGGGAGTCAAGGAGATCCGAGTGCAATAAAATTGTTTCTAATGCATTACACGCCGCTGGGTAATCACATTTAGAGTCGATCACTAAGAAAAGAATCAGTACAAAAGCTATACAATATAGGGACCGCCGAATTAAATCGTACATCATAAGGAAACCTTATTTTACGACGGTAAATCCAAAGGTTGGCGGAAATACTACACCTATTCTTTTCGCCTTCACGGGATCGCAGTCTTTGTCGAGATACACGTGACATATGCCGAAGCTGTGGGCGAGTACGGGGATACCCTTGCACTGGTTCGAGACTCGCCTCACCAGCTCGGAGGAGCCGCGCGGAATCACCAAGTCTATGTTGTCTGACATAGTTAACATCTCGGTCAGCTCATCTCCGTCCTCAACGAGGGCAATGGCCTCCCCAGCACCGTAGTCTCGCAGAATCTGTCGGATGACATCCGTGGCCACTCGGTTTGTTCTCGATGCCTCCTTGCCTCCGTGTAATAAAAGTCCGTTGCCACTGGATATCGCTAGAGCTGCCGCCTGAGGATTGGTGGATGATTCAATTTAATGCGAGGGTCTAATTAATATGTGTATCATACTTTTTGGTGTATACCCAATATCAGCCGAACCCGTAACGTAAAACAAAGGTCGACATAAATATGGAATCAATTGCAATAAAATAAATGTCATACTCATGCGTGGCTAACGATATTCTGATATGCAGCCACGACTGATACTATAGAATAAACTGACTAATATGTTACACGAAGGTATAAACAAGACATGTGTCTACAGTTTCTCTTTTGCGCGAAATACCAATATAGGTGCTGATATTGATGAGAATCTCTGCCCATTTTACCTGTGGTAAACAATCCGGGCGAGCCTCAAATATAAACAATATGACCCCGATTGGTGTGGTGACTTGTTGCAGAATCAGGTCCTCTGAAAGCTCGGTTTTGCGCAGTTGTCTTCCAATACTGAGGTTTGCGCTCATTGAAATTTGGCCTAGTCCGGTAGATAGCTCGGTAAGTTTTGCCTTACTCAATTTCAAGCGGGATATGAATTCCTTCGATAGTCCTAAAACATGGGCAAATTAATATATCGATAACAATTTTAGAATTGCAAATCATAAGGCAGCTCTAGCTTACAAACAAAAGTTGAAAAGAGTGATTTCCTCGATCGTTAAAACATCTCCATAGGTTAAGATATATGGCATCCCATACATTGTATCCCAGTGACGGTTACAGGGAAACACAACTGTATAACAGTTTAGTTATCGAACATCTTACTATTACGAAAGGAAATAATTTAAAATAAATACCGACTGCTTCCGCGTTTTTCACATCCTCGTTGTTTGCTCGTAGAAATAGTTCTTCTTTCTCAATGAGAGCTTCAGATAAGCTGTGGATTATGTCAGCTCTCTCAGACGCTTGTAATGCAGCGAGTTTACGTCCGCCATTTCTCACTAGAACCATGCATAAATGTTGAACTGTATCACCCCGAATATCGTTTGTCCTCATATAAAACTTTGTGTTCTCTTAGTCACCTCCGTAACATGTTAATATTTATCCATGAATGTCGTTGAAATTAATTTTGACTATCTTACGTTTGTCATACCTTTATCAACTTGAAGTTCTGCTGGGGGGATCATAGTCTCATGATCCTTCACAAAGAGTGTACCTGATTTCTTTCCCTCCATAATGTGTTTTATAGTTTTTGGTTTTGTTCCGTTCGCAATTATTGGAGTAACACCATGCGACAGTGCCCACTTGGCTGCCTTGACCTTCATAAACAAAAAAGAATAAATACAAATGTTCGACCATTTTGTTTCGCATTAGATAACCATAAAGTATACGAACGCGAACAAGGTAAATTTTAACCTGATATGAATGAAAAGACGTGATTGCAATCAAAACGTACTGTATTATGTTCCTTTGGTTGACTCCCACCCTGCCCAAGATCCAGTTCACTGCCATAGACGACAGGAAGGTCATCGTGCGCGGGACAATATGTCGTCAGGAGAGTGTTACCATGGGTACCGGGTTCTTTAGAGTAAAGGCCGTCTACATCAGTGAGAAGAACCATCACATCTGCGCCTATCAATTCGGCCACGTAAGCAGCTAGGGCGTCATTATCCACCACTTGTAAGAACTACAAAGTAACAATTATCCTTTACGGCGACATATGTATATACATGTGCGAAATTAGGGTGCACACAATGTTTCATCACGATGTTGTTATTGATTATAAAAACGTTGAGGGTACCGACCCCTTTATTCCCCTTGCTCTCGTATGCACACGGTCCAACCGCGTCATTACCATTGATAATTGGTATCACTTCCATTTTAAGAAGTTCCAGAACAGTCGATTTCATGCTAGCGCGACTGTTGTCCAGCACAAAGTCAGGCTCAGTCATTAAAATCTAAAGAATAACGATGTTGGTTATGCAATTTGTGAAATTTTGTAGGTCGATGTTGTGAAAATGACTTAATAAAGTGAGCATATTTCACCTGTGACACTCTTCTCCCTGTTTGATTAAAGAAGGCCTCGTACAGAGCCATTAGTCCCCCTTGACCAGCTGCAGCAGCCGCCCTCGGAGGTAAAATGTCCTGTAAATTAGATATACCAGATGGTATTTATATAATTTGAGGTGAGATTCATATTTTCCCAAGTCATATTGTGCTTGATACAGAGCATTCAATCGTGATTTCCTCTATCATTTTGATAAAATATCATATCCTCTGGGCAGTCAAGCTAAATATTGATTTGACACAATGTTCCGAACATTCATATAGACGCTTAACCAACCATAGCATTCCTAGGGGTCAACGTCTGGCGGAGGCTCATCCCGAGCGATACCTCGTGTCTTAGAATCTGCTGACCAAATGCGATAGCCCCTCCTGTGACCACGATCACCTCGTAACCTTGACTCTGGAGGTCAGACACCTGAAACAGACATTAGCCATGTAAACAACCCGCTTTCACACGAATCTTTATTGTCGGAGGCCAATCTGACGGGTGGCTTTTACGAGGCAATCAGCATATAGTTACAGGTAGCGTTAATCAGAAAGAAGAGCGCTGCTTTTGTGCGACATCTCTAGGGAGATAGTTACAGAAAGTGAATTAAAGGGATTGGTTTCCCTTTCCGACGGATGTGGATTAGCCTTGACAATATGTATCCTCCTGAATACGTGTTAGGAGCAATTTCACCATTTTCCATTGCTCATGCAGTGTAGTACACAACGGAGGACCTGCCGATTGAGCCGGATAGGAAGAGAGCAGACGCTGTAAACAAATATGCAACAACGTGTATATATATACACGTATCCCAGACAAACGTCATGAACATAATTATTGGATGCATAATCCACCTTCAGAATTTTGGGAAATTGTTACGTAAGGGAGTAAGTCCCTCCGCCCACCATCAGGTGGGAAGTATTAATAGGGACTATTGACATAAGAGCAGACATAAAGGCTGACTATGAACAAATCACAACTCCTTGACTACCTCCGGCGTCTGCTATATGGAAACCCCACTGGCATTTGTTATCCGTTATTTAACATTTGTTTTCGTTGTCTAGTGTGACATACGCATGATATAGGTAACTCCACTTCTAATACAGTCTAAACATAAAGGAAAGCCTAGAGATAGTTACGTAGAATAAAGGTTACACCGGCCCCAAGCGGTATTCAATATATTTGCTGTATTGATATATAACTATAACAATGATGTTATCTCGTTTCTTAGTATAAACTATTATTTGTGAACTGCTGTGCAAGTGGAAATTTACGCACAGGTAAAGCATTTCAGGATATGTTTACGAGACTAACCCTTTGTCAATATAATTGGGATGGCAAAGAAAAGAGATCCTCGTTGGAATCAGGGAATGATTAATCTTCAGATCCAGTCCAATCGCTTGGCTTCCTTTCTTTCGACGCAACTATGAATAGACGGTCTTCCCAAAGGTATCAGACAAAACGACGACGATGCAGTTGATCATTAGAATTAGGGTGAGTAAGGTTTACCTGCTCCACTACAGACGCGACTTGTCCAAGGGCCAGGCCATTCGCGTGGTTCTTTGTGATGACAGTGTTGCCCACTTTGATGACAAGACGCTTCGCCCGGCGGATGTCAGCCCGACTTAAAGCTGCCTTCTCTCGTATTGCGCTCCTGCTGAATTTCCTGACAGCTCCATGGGTTTCCAGGCTCGTTACCCGATGCTTCCAATGCCCCACCTGAGTGGACCCATCTATTGGCGCATTACCTTTACTCGGCAAGTCTGCTATATATTTTACGACAGTTGAGTAGGCTGCTGCGGTCAATGTTCTGGGTCCAGACGCCAAAGTCCCAGACAAAGGTGACAGGACACTTGCGACATTTCTCGGCAATTTATGAAAAGCCATCTTGTAAAACTATATTGAAGTAAGTCACGTTTTCAGGATTCCATCCATTCACAGAAACAGAAAACCAAAGAATAGGTTCTCAGGTTCGGCTATGCCATATGATGCTTGCAGCGATTTGAATGTGCGCCGATAGAAATAAATCACTGATATGATTAGTTATCAGGGTGAGCATCTTATACTTAATATTAACTAGTTGGATCTCGTTTAACAATACATTGATCTTAAATTTTCGACCCGCAAAGTGTCGTATCTTCTGTACTTAAGTAAATATAAAATACAGTCACGCACAAGTCTGAGCTTAAATTGTTTTCTTATCTTTCTTTCGGGCCTTTGTTCAGCCTGGGATAACGACAATGTAACCATGAGATAAGCTCATGATATCTACCTTTGAGGGGCGATGATTTTCAATGATCTCGTCATTATCTAGACCGAGACTTTTGATCTTACAAAGGGTTAATTTCACGAACCTTGTGCATGATCTGATCGTGCATCAGGTCTACGTTGACACGTCCGAGTTAACAGTTTTTATCAGGTGTCCTAGAACAAAAAACAAAAACTGTAAACAAAAAGGGATAATCATTGATATCCGAGAGCACGGTGATGTTTTCCTGCTAGTATGTGACATTTCAGATCTTCACATATTCTCGGTAACTTAGCGAGAGAAGTGGCTGACGGAAATTGCCGTATTAAATGCAGGAACACACTTTCGTCGAAGGCTGATCATTTCATTGCTGTTTTAAAATACGCATAAATTATGTTTAATTCAGTTTTATATTATCTGAAACTATATGAAAAACAGGAATACTATTCTGGTGACTGTGTCCTTGACTGTAATACACGTACTATTCGTACATACAATCTTATGGCTGTAGTTGTACTTCATTGTCATGAGAATCGTGTCTCATTGGTGATAAAATCGTTTTTTCGAGATGTACATGAAATTGTGAGCTTATTTAGTGTGAGCTCAAATACATTGTTGCCTTGCCATGATCTATTCAATGGAAAACAGGCCACTCAGTAATAATAAAAGATGCATTTCTTCGACATTCGAATAATGAATTATCTTAAAAAATCCTTCTCTTAATAGATAATAAGGGTTTGATCGCTTCAAGTCGGCCCAACAGGCTACTTTCGAATCTAAATATATCTAGCACCTGGATACTCGCTGCTAGCATCGACAACTACTAAACCACCACCGACACAGAGTAGTATGTGAGCTATAACATGCAATCAGCCAAGCAAACGAACAGAATATATCTAACAACTCATTCGTCTATGGCCTAACCTCACTTCCACTGGGATGTACCACACTCTTCAAATTCATATCTCTCTTAGAAAATGAATTTGTCGGGTATATGTTGTCCATATGAATAGTCAATATATAAAGCGTGGGGCGGCAAGACTGATTTAGAGGCATTATCAGTTGAGCAAATAACCAATCCTCGCCTTCAAGTCGTTCACACCAAGCACTCATAAAACGTTTGTAATAAATGAGATCTACTTCGACCAACGTATATTATACAGTGTAGCTAATTCGGGACCGCAAATGATTGGATCCCAATTTTTATTATCCTACGCATTCATTGGGTTGGTATTGTTGTTGGATTTACCTAAGTTTAGGAATTCCCTCGCTTAAGTAAATTTATGGAGATATGTTTGAGTTTGTTTGCACTGAGGAATCCCCGGAGCTTAGTAATAGAAAAGCGTAAGTGTGCCGTATTTACACACGCGATTTCTTCGAATCAATTCACGGCTTACGGACAATCATTCTGTTGTCGACGATCTCGGAGGATAAATAATTTCTAAGCAACTATCGCCAATACGCGGTGTGCCAAATTGACGTGCGTTCTCCAATATTCTATCATGAGGAATCGCAATAACGATCGACGCTGTATGTTCGCTGTATTAAAAAACGTGGACTTACCCTCCGGCAGAAGGAGAATCTGAATGAATAATTAACTAGAGCTACTTGGAAGACCCGAGAGATAAGGCTAACTGTTGACACTGATTCTATGTTGATTATTTGGTAGCATGGGTTTGAGACGTGTAAATGGTGGAAAGTGATTTACGATGGGGCCGGATCACGTCACGATCTGTCTAGTGCCAGGTGAACCGACGTTCAGCCCCACAGGCTCAGTCTGGTGTTATTTCAGGCCGACGCACCGGGGAGAAACAATGGCCCCATCTGCATATAACTAATTCTGTGTGTGAACCTTCTGAACTGACGGCGTAAATAAGGTCCACTTTCGGCCATATATAGTCTGTGAGGATTACTGAAAACGGCAGTTTGAATATTCACACAAGACGCAGATCCTAGATCAGCATCATGTCGAAGGCGCACTATAGTTTGTGGGACGCGATCGTCGCTAAGAATACCGCGACGGTCAAGGAGATTCTGGAGTCCGGTGGGAAAGAAGCCCGTGACATATGTGAAAGAGAAGTGCACACTGTGTTTTCTAAAAATACCAAAGTAAGAGATGGAATGAATTGTCTACATCTAACAGGAAAGAAGGGCAACGTGAATGCGCTGGTGGAAATATTTAACAAAACCGATGGCGGCCCAAAAAAGCTCAACATCGAGAAAAAGTCGTCCAAATTAGGATGGACGCCGCTCCACTACGCGGTCTATTACGGGCATGCAACAGCAGCTAAAACCTTCCTGATCAAAGAGGCAAAAATAAATGCTATCACCAAGGACGCAAAAAATGCTCTACATTTGGCGGTGGAGAGGGGGTATCGCAAGATGGCCGCGCTTCTGGTCATGAAGCAAATTGATATCAATAAAGCAGATAACCGGGGCCTGACTGCGTTACACTATTGTGTGGAGGAGAATGCTCTGGAGAATAAAAACTGGACTGCTCAGGAGCGTGTGGAGATGGTCGAGTATCTGCTTATGCGGGGAGCGGAGCCGGAGAGACAAGATCAGGATGGAAACTGTGCATTACATTTCGCCGTGCAAAACAACGTCGAGGAGGAGACTATTCTTCTTCTGGCAACCGCTCTGCATCAGGAGGGAATGCTTAATGTGACTAACAAAGACGATAAAACGCCCATTGATGTATGTAGAAACCAGGCAACAAAAAGGAAGCTTGAGGAGCTCCTGAGGCAAGAAGTTAATGAGCTGACTCCGCTGCCGACACCAGAGTCCACGCCGATACACACGCCTGTTCATATCGAGGTAACCCCACCCCCGAGCGTGCCTCCTCCACAACCAGGCACTCCAGAAGGGCCACCTCCGCCGCCTATAACTCCTGTTATAACTCCCCATCAAGCATCTCAACCTGCGCAGGAATTACCGAGGGAGGAGGCCATGGTTGTCCCCTTAGTTACGACGAGAGTAGTGGCTCCCCGGAGGCCATCCGCACCTGAGAAGGTGAAGAGCCCCGTGTCGGAGCCTGACGTGCCTGATGACACAGATACTAGAAGGTTTAATGAGTCTCCTAACTACGATATCACCGCCTCAGATGGCCCGATGCAAGGGCCAGTGGAGTCTTCTTTGCGGAGGGACAAGAGGTCCCAGGGCAGCGCTTCATCACTGGGTGGAGATGGCAACACAGCCATGCATCTTGCGTGTAAGCAGTATGCAATAAACACAGGTGATGTGGAAAATGGTAACACACAAATCAAGGGCAACTTACATTATGTCCAGGCACTTCTGCTTCAAGGGGGATTCAACGGAGGAGACATAAATAAACGCAATAAAGAAGGTCAGACCCCTCTTCTCATCTCGTTAAAGCTAGGTGATCTAGAAATGGCAGACTTTTTAGTGGAGCATGGTGCGAATATTCATGCCATGGACTTAAATGGAGTCACAACTAAGGATCTTCAGCCTGAATGGTACCATAAAAAGATCCAAGAGGCTAATAACCCTCAGCCCACTGCGCCTAGCACCAATAAACGGAGGAGATATGTCGATGAAAGTGATACGGGTTTGTCGTCTGCCAAGCATACTTCGGCGGGAAAAGCGCCCACAGCAGGCGACAAAGGCAATGACGAAATCCCTTCTGATCCTGACAATTACGATGCTCTCCTAAATAACGGACCAAGCGCCCTTTTTACCCACAACAGCTATGAGAACATCCTAACGAACGGGCCAAGTGATAGTTTCAGACGCTTTACGAGGGAGAACTCGAATGTCAAGGATGAAAGAAAACCAAACCGGCGCCCTGATAGCATAATGCAGGACAAAAAAATCTCATATATCAACCATGGTAAAATTACCGAGCGTTTGGCTGGCACCGGAAACGGATATTACTACGAGGCGTTGAATGTTAATGACATGGTGAAAGTGATCGGCGGGGTAGCGGGTCTCTACGGTCCGGGGCTTTATGTGCCACGTGACATGACCTCCCAGTACGGGAGCAGCAGTAAGACTGCCAGACAAGCGAACGTCGAACCCGTGCTAAACTCACCTCACCAAACCCCGAGAGGTGCATTGCAAATTGGCGATAACTCAGGAGTGAATAACGAAAAGCCACAGCCGCCACCCGCTGAAAAGGCCCTAGGATATATCACTCCCCGAGAAGCTTGCGGAAGTGACGTAAACAAGAACACAGCGCCACCAGACGGTCTGAAGAGAGAATTAACACGCCTGCAGGAGGATGTGTCTGAGATGAAGGAACGTCTGGAGGAGTTGTCTGGCGAGGGAGAAGGACACCCAGGGGACGGGGATAAACACGACAGCAGCCCACGGCAAGAGAAGGCGTTACAACGTCAGATGACCAGGCTGATAAATGATGTAAGCGAGGTGAGGCAGGAGCTGGAGAGGGTGTCATCGGAGGATGTGTCAGGTTTAACTCTAGTCTAGTCGGTGCAGTGCCAGTCTGTATGGGTGTGAAGCATTTAGGTGGAAAATCACGCATGAGCGCATAGATACACAAAGTCGGAACAGAAACAAGCAATTACGAAACTAGGTCACGGTTAATTAACTTATCAGAGATTTGTATTGTCTAATGAGGCATAATTGCATTAAGATCAAGATCGATGTTCTAATGAAACAAAGACTACCCGGCCGGTAAGCACGAGTTCTGTGTGAACGGAACAAATTTCAACCACGTACTCTAGTCTAGATGTAAAATTCGAGTGAATTTTCCGGTTTTCAAGCACTGCTACTTGATATGAATCACTGGCTGCTATTGATTTGCTGCGGGAAGCCGTATTCCTGTAATCACACGTAAAGCATATTGGCAGATCTGACGGGGTCACCCCGCATCCAATAACTTAAGTGCACCGGGTAATTATATCTCACTAAACAATGAAATATGTCTCTGGAGCAAGGCCAGCCATCACGTTCGCACTAACTCCACCCCTTTATGGTAGGGAAGAACAAATATATCCCCGCAATCCACCACAAGTAGGGGCTTACTTAACAAATCGCCCAAGTCTCGCAGGGGTTTCCAATAACTTATACCCGCATGGAAGTTTCACAAATTGATTTTCGGCACCCGAGCCGGAAAGTTTGGCACCAAGATTAATCCGCGAGGCGAGCAGGGCACGACTCCTGACTGATGTATGTCTGATAATCTCTCTAATGGACGCATCTATATTCAGATAATATCCCGCCCTAGACCGGAGTGAAATCTCGGTCGAGCTTTGCCAGCCGCCCTTATCATAATCGCAGCTGTGGGGACGATATAGGTGGCGCATAGGCGAAGATCTCGTGACTATTTTGATGGCGTATCGGAGATTTATCAGCCATCCGGAGTCGTCGAATGTTCCTTTGTCGGTTCACGGAGTCGTCAGTCACACATTTAATTACAGGCGTTCTGCAGCAATAGAGAATAGAGGCTTCCTGGCAACATCGTCATCAATGTCAATGTGTACTTGTAATAAATCACCTGTTCTGCATTCTACCCTGGTGTCTGTGTTATATATGATCGCTGTAAAATTGGTCTATCCGGCTAGTAATTATGATATCACAAGATGTATGCCGGAGTCACTGATGCCATTAATGGGATGGGTTAGTAGTTAAGTAGACGCTTACAACGCTGCTGAGTGGTGGATTCGTGATGAGGCTCTTCAGAACTAAAACACAATGCCAACTAGATCGAAAGATTTCACTCTTCTTGTGCATGGACATCTTTTAAATGATAATATAAAGTACAGCTGAAGCTCAATCTAAGTTTTTAATTACGAAGCATTGTTGAGAATTTGACATTTACTCATTTGTTACAGCATCAATTGGCTAAGTTCAGAGACAGAATCATGATGTAAGCATGTCTGAGCAGATATGCAGTCGAACAATGCAAGGGGATGTAACAGTAGACTAAGTGAGAATCTGCAATTTTGTTGCCAACAAGTAATGTCTCATTCTGCGAATCTGTTCTTTACCATTGATGTATACAACATGCCGGCAACCATTCTGAAAACATTCTGAAAACATGTACAATCAATCATTTTTGTTTTCAGCGATGACAGCAATTTGTGCGTTACACGGACTTATTATTTTCCACTATGATGATCGTGTTGAATAACTAGAGTAATTTAGCTATAAGTGTGCGACACACGTTCATCATGTAGAGCGCATACGTGAAATTAAACACTATCATTTAATCGGATGCCATTTTCCCGGAACGAGCCATTGCACCGTTTGCTTAGTTTTCTCCCATAAAATATGAAATACAACTGTATCCCATTTCTCGCAGCGGAAGTTATTTTCCACTTAAATCTATCTAGATTCAAAATGTTTTATCTAAAGCACCGGATGGAAACGAGAAGCTGAAAGCAAGGCGAGGCGAATATGGATACGGGTAGCCGGTTTTCTGCATGACGTGTATAGGCCGTATGAGCGCTGAAACTCCCCAATCCCAGTGGATGGCAATACAAAGCAACATAATACTCAGATAAATGGAGGCTTTACCACTAGGCACGCATGAAAATAAAAATACAAAAGTCAACGTCTTTTCGGTAGTCTCTCTATATCCCTATCCTGGAACCGGAACACTGGCGTCTGATGCAAAATACATGTCGCAAATCACACAACCTGATCTCTAACTCTGTGGAGAGCCACAGCAGACATGATAAAAATACCATTGAAAACCCCGCTCACACGGAGGATTGAGGAGGAGAATACCAATGATAAAACCGCGACCTCCACCCAATCACTATCACAAGTCAGGAGACCGACCGAGCCCTGCTTGTTAGGAACAGTGGCGCGGTGCAGTTCGGTCTCTCCTCCCTCCTGACATTGCCGGCTCCCTTCACACATGTCCTCCCCGCGAGCTAATGGGGTGCCGATTAGAGAGGTGTCCCGGTCGGTACGAGCCGTCCTAGAGCCTCAACGATACTCACAGGTGCCATCAAGTGGACGTATACAGGCGGCAGCTTATCCCGTCCAAAGCGGGGATTACAAAGTTCATATGCACGGACGACACCTGCGAGGCCGGTTCATTGCTATTCATTGGATAGGGCGGGACTTGAGCAAGTTTCGCAGCTAGAGATGTATGCGCTAAATTGGCCTGTAATTGGGAGCGGGTACTCAGTCGTTGATGGGGGACATAAGGGCATAAGGGTTAGAACATGTGTGACCAGGGTATACTCGAGGGGCTGTTAGTGACACTGACAAAACGATGCTGAATCTACCAATTGACCAGAGCATTTCTTTTCATTTTTCAAAATGTTGTTACAGCATTTACATGTTCTGGAATCGAGCACATTTTGTCTAGCCCTCATATACGCCTAAGCCTAATGTGAAACTCGTCAAACTTGTATTGTTGTGAAACTAAAATCGATCCCGATTTTGAGGCTAGGTGAAATACACGTCCAATTATATGCAGTACGATATTTATTCACCAGGTGATAATGAAATGTAAGAAATGCAATAATGAAGATTAATTGGCAGTGATATTTCTTATTAAGTAATACATTTCGAATGTATACAGTTTCGTCTGATTGCAGAATTAATGGAAACAGATGCATGAACTCGAGATTATTACTTATATGATATTATCATGTGCTTATCTAACCTAGGATGACATTTACCTGGCCCGATCCATATAGTCTAGTTAAATATAATATGATATTTGACGACACGAAATTGACATTTTGCCCAAAGTAATGCTGAAATTCGTTTAGAATATGTATAGCTTAATCATCACGATTAAGTCAACTTCCAAAATATAATAACATTCTGTAGAAGAACGCCCACTCGTCGTTGTGCAATGACGTTTAACAATTCTCTCATTCTGTGAAAATAGCTGAAAAATATGAAACGCGTCCATCGAATCTATCATGCAGTTCTCATGTAGGAAAAACTACGCTGGCTTATTTAAGGTATTATAGAAAGTGATGAATAGTCGTCAGGTTTAGAGGCGGGCTGTTTGCGGAGGCGAGACGTCAGGTCGATAGGAGGGCAGGATGGCTGCTGACCCCCGGAAAACAACCCAAGTCTCAGGCTTTACGAGCATATCCGAGCTCCCAACGACAAGGTGGACATTTACGTCAGCATATCTATCACTGCTTCCCGCACACTGAATGTGTGAAGTCACAACCGAATTGTTTTGTAACGTCACATTGTGAATAGCCAGAATCGAGAAGCTGTTAAAATCTGTCATCCCTAAAAATGTCGAGTCGTAAAGTTCGTTGATCAATGTCAGCATTGGCTTTCAGTTGCACCACCTTTGTCAGGCTGATTCAATTATAGCGCTAGCTTGCCTGGCGATGCAATGTTGTGATGTATAGAACCCAGGTGAAACGAGACAATTAATTTGAGTATATTACATCCACTGTGTAACCCCTTCCCTCAGGAAGGTACAGTTCTGGGCATGATATATCACCTTTAGATGAACTTCCCTTTATAAGGTTGAAAGACTCCGGGTTGGCAGACCGCTTCTTTTTACTGATAAATAACCACAGAGCGCAGACATAAAGTGGAATGCTGTTTACTCGAGTGACCTAAAACAGACGTCGGGAGGTTTATCTTCTGGCTCAGGTTTGGGTGGCAAATGTCAGCCCTGGGAATCAGGTAAGGGCTGCCGCATCTACATTAAGAAAGACACGGAATGTGAAGCCGGCAGACTCGATCCCTGCAGACCCAGTCCCACGTAAACATCACGAAAGGCATCATACGCATTAATATTTCAGAGTAAAACCGGTGAGCATCAGCGGGATCGCTACATGCGAATTTATCATTCCTTCTGTCGAACAATTAAATATATCCTGATGTTTGTAACGTTTGTGTATTGTTTAACATGTATGCGTCTTTGTTTATGTTGTGTTTAGTTGTCCGGTGTTTGTCACGGTGTGGTTGCCACGATGCGAGTGATGCAGCTTGCGGTCACACCTGAGTGACCCGCACCGGTCATCTGTTACTCCCGGCGGATTAAGGTAATTGGTCAGAGATCATCGTTATCTCTATCACGGGATTCCCCGAAGTAACCACCAAATCTCTAACGCCCTTATTTGAAATTTAAATTAACCTTAGTTAGCAGAAAGCCTCAAAACTCTTCTCACGTTGTATTACTTTCGTCTTGATCGCGCGTTAATAAAGTATTCTGCAGAATATCTTGGACTCGTGTTATTTTACCTGAAATAGCTTCAACACCTTCGATACCTCAACACGTTATATTTACTATGCTTATAAACAGTTAATTACACATACACATCTAACGAGGCGCTGTTAAGTAATGTAGGTTAATTCGGTATTAAATATATAACATCATACTTAGACTGCATATGCCTTAAATTGCCCTCCTGATGTTGAGCAATCCGCTGAGATATGCAATACATTCTCGGCATTTGACACATTTCTGCTGCAAAATCTAAGCTGATATCAATAAGAAGCGCCTAAGTTGCCATCCGTACTAATTTTAAACAGTGGCCTTATTTTCCCATTCGCTGCTTACTGCTTCGTCGAAACTGATATATCGGCCACGGAATATTAAAGCCCAGCATCTGCATCTGTGTACCGATACATCACTATGTAAATGGTTCAGAAATGAGCCGAGCAAACTTTAGCCAGCTGATCAGCCGTTGACCTGATATTATCATACGTGACCGGTTGCCGTGAGAGATAAATCGCTGACGTATGCAAAGTGGATGGCCCCACGTGTAGCGTTCTGATGGAATCCAAACTACGATGATGAATGACAGTGAATAATTGATAAGCGCACAGATTCCGATGATGGTCGCCCAAGGCAAGGACACAGAGGAGCTTCTCTTCCCACCAGCTCCCTGAAGAGCCACTCATTGTTGGGTCCATTCGTAAAATGGTCGAATTGGTTGTGACAACCTCGTATTAAATACGCTGAGACAAATCCTTTGACGGCTCCTCGTCCGAGATGGCATAAATCTGAGTGCGGCAGTGATAAATATAGCGGCTATCAATCATACTTTTTGTGTGGGGTAAATAAAAATAAGCCGGGCTGGCACTCGGGAGAGAACATTAACAAAGCCCGGCTCGGTGGAAGGACAGTGACCGGGATGACCTAGGATCGCGGATCGAAAGACGGACCTCTGGTGGACCAGATGCAATTCACAGACTCGACAAAATCTCCGCCTTCGGATGATAAATAACGTATGAGTCGCCAGCAGCCAGTGTTATATTGTTGTCGTAGAAAGCTGTATGAAATGATTTATTCTAAGGAAAAACGCGCGGGAAGCGATCCATTTTGTGTACCTTTTACGTCGAACATGTCCCGGGTCCGTAAGAGGAACATAAAAGTCCGCACGGGCCGACAAAATTTATCACTGATATAACACAGCGACAAGCATACCCGAGAGAGCCACGAGCATTCCAATATATTATTTGCGCTCGTATGAGGTGAGGGCCATAAGTCAGGGCCGCGTGAATTCTCACTTGTATGGGGAACATTTGTTTTCTCGCCTGGGACTCGACATGTCCATAAGGTGACCCGATTTAAGGCAATGCCGACCTTAATCAGCCTTCCTCGGGAATACCAGACGAAATTACAAGCAGCCCAGCAATAACATACGATGGCGAACGCCTGTAGTAATCGCGCGTATGCAGATTAGCACGGCCGGTGGCTGTGTATATAAAAGCCGGTGGCAGGTTTATGAGGAATGCCTCGCCGACGGATCTGACCTGTGCTCGGTTCAGCAATAGCTACCGTCTGCTAAATAACATCTCTCGCGCGTCGAGTGATATTGACAAACTGAGGAGGACATGCGTATGTGGGTTACGTTTCTCCACCCCCAACTCACGTCACTGTTTAGTGCATATAGGCAAGACGCACTTGTGAGAACACCGACAAGGCCTCCAACCAACCAACAGTAATGGGTTTTGTTAGATCAACAATCCCTGAAGAGAATCATACATGATAAAAGACCTCGGGTCGAGAGCGACAATAAATAATTTCATACTGCTCATTTGGTGCCACGAAATCGCCAATAACAGGACGCCGGGCTACTGGGATCAGAGCTCTGGTGCCAGGAGCAAGGCCACAGGACGCTGAAGAGAATGCAGCCAGTTTCTGAGTATGTTGTAATCAGCAACCATGTAAACGATTCGTGATTTTGGCCAACATGATCAGAATTGTCTCCTTTATAGGCTCATTTCTAGCGCTGGTGGATTGAACAATAATCATCGAGTCGTACTGCCAGAAATGGTTTGTCATGCTCCCGCTATTGGCAACCAAAACCATTTCTATGGTCACGGGACCATTATTCATGTATGGAAGCGGATTGCGGCAATGATATCTCAGACCTCAATTAGCCTTTTGAGCCATCCATATCAGGGTCAAGCAATAATGTCATCTGATAGTCCGTAGAAATGAGGAAAACTGTCTACCTAATTGTGGTGTATGATCGATGGTAAAATGAGAAATGTTTTTATCACGTTTATTTACAATATTGTAACGTACTGTCCACTAGTCTCTGTAAACTGAATAATATATACATTGTAGGAAAATTTAGTACGATATTGAACATGACAACTTCATTAAGTACTGCATTGAGACGTATGTGTAAAATTGTAATGTCTTCTACCATAGTGATATATTTATGTTTGATTAAGTTTTGGTAAAATGTGATTGGTCAGCTAACGGTTAAAATTTACTTTTCACATGAATGACGTGGCCAGAAGTTCAGTGTCCTGCAGCTGTCTACTAAGCAAACATTATGAGGGAATCGTTTTTATCTGTGTTCATGGCCTTCACGTCTGTCTCTTCAATCTATCAACAGTCATGTTATTTTTTGTCAAAAAATAACCTAATGCAATATTGAAAGCAAATGTCAGACACACTAGACAGATGTCATACTGAATGGCTTCCGGTTTTCGTCTCTCTCACGATCTATATTGTTACCAAATGGATGCTCGGCACCAACGTGGTTCACTTCCGGTTTGTTTAGTAGGGGCTGGTGCGTTGCTACGCGACTGGTGTTTCCCGTGGGCGGCCCGCTCCGGCACTTCCTGCACGTGATCAAAGAGCACAGTTCTCGTCTAAATGTCCGAGAAGCGCCGATGAAAACGAATATTTTACAGCTCAAATAGGCGTACAGCAATAAATTGGTGATGGCGTCGGCGAGATCTTTCTTAGCCATGAGCCGTAGTGACAAGGTGACCAGCCCCAACTCATTAGGGTCCACTAAGAAGAGAAAGATATCACACGCTAATTTGGGCAGCAGGAGAATGAGATGCATGATGCAGAGGACGATGATCACCAGATGCATCTGCTTTGCTGCCGCCACGTCGACCGAGTATGACTTCCACGTGTTCTCCATTAATCGCATGTGATCTTTTCGTCTCACCCTTTTTGTAATCATGATAACACAACACGCGAAGATGATAAAAAATGGAAAGAATCCCGCCACCAGCAGATCTATGACCGGCCAGACGACTTTCCGAAACTCTTCACTGTTCTGATTTCCCTGGCGAGCATTTGTGCAGGTCTCCTCTTTCTCTTGGTTCCTCTCTTGCTTCACGAGGGCAAAAGTCCAGAAACAGTGAGCGTTCACACATACCAGTAGTACTATCATCAACAAAACAACAGCCCTGGCTCGCTCCAAACGGCATATCTTCATGAGACGGTCGGGTCCCAACGTAACAATGGCACATTCTGTCGCCATAGCAACGCCCAGCCAGGTGCTCAAATGAAGGGCGAAATCCGAGACGAACGGGTAGATCTTACAAACGCTGTTAGAGGAAAACATTGCAGTCCGTCTGATGTTTACGCCGGCTAGGTTTTCAATCCAGTCATTGCCACATCGTATGTACAAAACTCCCAAGTCAATTATCAGCATAACAAAGATGTAGAGACAGGTAGAAAGTACCTTTTGAAACATTTTTACCATAACTATCGCGGAGAGAATATTGCCTATGGTTCCGATCACCAGCAGCGCCGGTGGAGAGTAAATAAGTAACATCTTTGCCGTGTCCTTCTCGGGAAAATTCAGTCCCAAATCAAACATATCCTCGTAGTCCGTTTCCTCCTCCATCTTGACGCTTCGGTGCTGAGCTGGCTAGAATATAAGGAGCAACCTGTCGCACAGCTCCTCAATCTGCGGTGATATTCTGTAGGAACAAGCCGCTCAGCGTTAAGAATAACGAGATGCACGCAATCCGAGCGCCTGCAGGATGACTGGCTCGTGGGATGCAAGCTGAGACAATTTGCCGTGTAGTCTCACGTTTTGCCGCTTTATCCGCGGCACATCCCTTTTTTTCAAAATGTCGTAAGTAGCTTAAATGTCACGTTATTGTTCGGTGGAGATGAGTCTAGCAGAGAGTCCGCGCCTTGGATTCAGCGAATGCAACGGCGGCAACAATATGAACGCTCGGTTTCCTCACAAGCAATGTCAATATGGCAAGAGTCCTCCTGGTGGCCTCGCTAAATTGCGACGCGGTACGCAATCTTCTCGGGTAAAAAGAGTCAATGCCAAGGAATAGCCCGTATCGTGAGCTTTATTCCTCCTGACGGGCCCCAAATGGCAGCTAAAGATCAACATTACATCAATAAGACGACCCTCGTTGAACACAGGCCTTGCCTTGCTTAACGGTTGCTAGTCACCAGCGGGGCGGTGTCCCTGCCTATCAAGCAGTAATGTGCGAGCCTCTACAGCGCTACAGGGCCTCCCAGTCCCAGCTAACACTAGTTAACGTCACTATATCAGCGGCGAAGCTGGCAAATATGAAGATTTAACGCAGCTTCACTGTGCTCATAGCGTCTAATCGCTTTTAACTCTTACGTCTTGATCAGGTGATCCCTGCTGGCGGCTACCTGTCACTGGCTTAAGTGGCTTTTGACAAGACGAGATGCACCTTCTCACTCGCCTCCTTACCAGCACTCCAGCCTCCGGTGATTTACAGTGATTTAGTCAGAAGAGGCTCAACTTCTGATGATTTAATGAGGCAAACCTTTGACAATTACCTTCATCCGCTTCAAGAGGAACCAAGTGTAAAAAGTCTATCCCCTTAATTAACTGCGTTCTAATAGAGGTGTAATTCAGGCAATAGGAAAGAGTTTAAAATCAGCAAGTATTGTGCGAATTTATCGGTAACTTGGTCTACAGAACGTTAGTAGCAGAATCAAGGGAAATTCTGGTATTTTTGTTTTACTTCCTCTCACTAATAGAACACACTGAACAAATACTGGCAGGCGGTATCTCGCCTGACAACCATGCCCTGAAGCAATTCCAAACTGAGTCTCCTTCAACGGGGAGTAAATGATATGACGCACCGTCAGAGATGTGTGTTTTGCATGAGAGTGTGATAAGAAATAAGCCGCAAATAACCGACTCAGCTGGGACAGGGTCTATCCTGCATGTCGCTGCATTCGATTTGAGGACAAGCTGCCGCGCGGGTCTCTCTGATCATCAAGGATGAGTTGATTTCATCTTTCGGCGTATGACGCTTAAACGCCTTCACTTCCGCTTTAAAAAGGCAGGAATTAGCTCGGATCAAGCAATCAATTTGTCGACAGGCGGCCACACGTTGATAAGCTACGTTCAAGGTCGGAGAGTCGTCAGGGAGACGAGCAGTCTGCGAGCTATCCCACAAGGATGAAGCTGCCCCTCATGGTGATATGCTGACTGGTAGAAATCAGATATGTGCTGAGTTAGTTCCCGGAGGATCCCGTATCTTCCTAACCGTGCTCCGGGCTGGGGAATCTCTCAGATTGTGTCAGTCGATTGAATGCGGTGAAACACAACTTGCTATCTTCTATCGTCTGCTTGACTCGAATCACAATCACACACCAACCCCAAACAAGGTGTAAACAGATGGCTGATAGCTCAGGCTGCCGAGAATCACCGTCTGCAGACAGCCCCGCTAAAAACGTCAATGCATTAGTCCACCGGTGGCACTACTGCGCCTCATCTGAAGGTCAGACCGCCCAAACGTCTCAAAATACCCGTGATTTCCGGCGAAAATCACGTGGTACGGCGCATCTGCGACCCTCCTGGTACTCACCCGGAATTGATTACAATCGTTTCCTCATAATCTATATTTTATGCACCGGGTAGACGGGCTTCCCATAAACAATTTTGCTTGGCGTGGATTTTTGCCAAGCTCACTCGTCCGCCGGTGAGAACAAATTGAGTCGGGTTGTTCTAATCAAGAGCTGGTCTAGATGTGGAGTAATACGAGTCTGCACAGCGGGGTAATTGGCCTGTACACGTACCTGCTGCGATCCGTGACGTATGGACCGGACAAGCCACGCCAACTAGTCTTTGATTACTCCTCTGCACACATCTCTTCCTTCCTCTCTCTTAGTGCCTCTATCCCTGACAGCGCATTAGCCGGTTTGCAGAGAACACCGACTCGCTATAACATTATATGTATGTTTAGGAATCGCGAGCACAAACCCGGGTCATACAAATAATTTGCATCCGTGGTTGAAAATCGATACTGGAGCTCGTGTTTGAACGTTTATTAACCGGCAGCTCACGCCAGTACTCTGTAGCGTATAGTTCTTATACAGAGGAGATGCAGATGATTGCTGCCTCGTATCCAAATCACATTGCCAGGGCGCCTGCAGCAGCTGAAGCCGACCGAGTCTGCTCAACAACGTTCGGGCCGGATCGGACGTCTCTGACAGGAGTTCTGGCGATACTGTCCCGTCTTCTGGCGGCGTGTAGGCGGGAGAAGCCGAGGAAAGCCTGACTCAGCAGTGCTGTGTGGCCGACGGTGCTGGATTGATTGAGTTTTTCATGGAGTGAATCCACTGTTTCTCGAGTGAAGAGACTGAGCCAAGTGTGTGTGTGTGTGTCCCATCAGCGGCAATGACTCCGGGCTAGTGGCTGGACCAGGTGCGTGTGTGAGGAGAGAGAGCCGGGCCGCTCCTGATGAAGATGTCAGAGCGCCAGACCTGACGGCTACACGGGAAGGCTGGGGAGTGGGCATCTGGGGCGTAGCAATCACGCGGGGACTGCCGCACACACCCTAGCCCTCCTCCAAGTACGTGCGTCGGAGGAAAGCAACAGGTCTCCGTCTGACCAGGAGGGAACGAGCCTTCCGGGAGAACACTCAAGCGATTGCTTTCTCAGCCCGATCCGGAGCACTCGCTCTCCCGGACAGGATGTATAGAAGTCCCGGCCTCCTGGGTAGCAGCTTGATTTAAGCCGGTCACAGCAAGGCCCGCATTTCATCCCTCCCTGACGCAATATTATACATAATTTATCGAGCTCCGAAGCCCGCATTCTCTTAACTTAGGTGATCAACATCCGATGTAAAAATCGCGAAAGGAGCATCAGTTGGTTTATGATAACGGATTTATTCACGCTCATCCCTAAGTGGGAGTGATTTCTATGCAAATGTAAGCGTATCATCAAAATGAATATACATTTATTTATACTGCCTGCGAAATGACAGCCTGTACTTCCTCTGCTGAATTTCATGCGGGGAGAAAGGCTGAAAATCCGGGCTGGAGGGCGAAACCCAGACAATATCTGCCGGAGAATCTGGCTTTTGAAGCCGGGCCATATGAAAAATATTCTAAAAGAAATTGCTTTGGCAGACAGTTGTGACATGGCTAGATCACGTCCTGCTCGCGGTAGAAAGCTGCTAAGGGGGAAATATTGGCGCGAGTCACAAAGTTCAGTGAAGCATAAGCACGGGCTCATCTCGTTTGCAAACTAATTACCAGAATATTGACAGCTGCTGTGATGATACCCGTCAAGGGAAGATGGTTGCGGGGCTGGCCTTCGGCAGGAGAGCCACTCTGGTGCTTCTAATTGCATTCATGCATGTTACGCTAGGGTTTCCTCGGCAAGACAAGGTGCTTGTCTACACGCTTTCCAAGAGCCCAATTAGCTGGAGACCGGGAAGAGAACCTCGTCAGTGTTGTCAACATAAACCACCTGTGTGTTGGTTTCGCTGGGCGCTCGGTTTAAATCAGGTCAGACCCCTGACCCAGGCGCCCCACCGGCTCCTCTATCATCCGCAAACACGCCATATGCTGCATATTGCATTCTGTGCCCACACCGAAACGCCTCGATCAATCATGATTTGTTCATTTTAAACTCTTGCCTGTGTAATCAAGCGTGGTTTCTGTCATCTCCCGCGGCGGTTTTTAACTCGGCGGAGAAGACGCTTCAAATCCTTTGGCCTATCATCATCGCTGTCACTCCATCTCCTCGCGATCCTCTTGCGGATAATCTCCACTGCGTGTTAGTGAGCTAGAAACACTGCCTTTGGAATATCTCCACGCAGTGCAAACAACCCATCTCCATCACACATAGCAAGGTGTGATAAAAAGCCGCGTATGAAAGCCAGTTCCTTTACTGTATTATTTACATGCGATATCACCCTAAGTGCTCCTCTCGACTGGTGAATACCGAAAGCCGATTTTCAGCTCAGGCTCTAATATGCCACAATAGTGGGGGGCTAAAGATTACTGATGCCCGCTGAAATATCCTGATAAATAGCGCACTCAAGAGCAGGCTCTGTCCGAAATGAAAATAGTCTTATGAAAGCATTGGCTGAAACTGGGTCCTGCTCGTGCTGAAGCCGAAACCTTGGGGCAAAGATATACGGCGGTTCAGATGACTGGAGGCATTCAGCATCGGGCAGAACAATTTTCCTTACAATCGATGCCCGTTAGCCTTGGTAACATAATCCACGGTTTGGTTAAGTGTACTTAATGCGACCATCTTATAGGGTTCATCACCATTTCAGATGTTGGGGAAACGTTGCAATGTCAATAGTGATTTCCTTGTATTGGCCACACGCGAGCTTGATGTCGGTGGTCAGATTGGGAGATACGGCTCTCCGCCGAGGAATGGAAGGCCAATGTTCGTGTCTGCAAGCTGCTACCATTAACTCTATCGTCGAGAACCGTGCCCCGGCATACGACTCAATTGAATACGCTGCTCCGTTGTCCTAGACAGTCAACCCGCGCCAATTAGGAACCTCATTTAAAGCAGACACACACTAGTTTCCTGCCTCGTAATGATACTTGTCGGGATACCAGGGGGCTGACCCATGTGCACGATCCATGTTCTGTACATCAGCCAGCTCTGTTGGGTAAGGGGCAGATTCGCTACTATAGCAAATATATACATATATATATATTGAAGAATATAATGGCCATGAACGGTTGATGTTCGCTGTAGCGATTTACATTGTCTCTGTTTACAAGACGCGACCATATACCAGAATGTACATGAGAACCACAACGAGTATAATTCGGATTGATGATGGGTCACAAGTGTGTAATCAGTGTGATTGCACATTGTAAGCTTTAAACGGCTGCAGCAAAGTGGTCAGCATTCGCGTGACATTGCTCTGCAGCCTGTAATGTTCAGAGGGATATATAATTCACTTACTCCTGTTCGCTAGAATTAGTTTAGATGTGTCTCACTCTAGTGAAGCAGAGTTGCCATTTAGCCTAGCAATGGGCAGTCTATATAGATAATCGTTAAGTATCCCAAGCTGAAGCATCAAGTTGCCATCCTGTAAGCTTCTTTTTACCATATTTACAAAAGGTAAGCTATAAAAATCCATACCACACCATTAAAATTGTCGTGTTACCACTAATTGCCAAGAAGGAGGATGCCGGCTTACAACACCCGAAGCCAATAGGGTCCAAGTAAACATGAGAGGGATTCTTCTTGTTTTGTCAGCAAATACCAGACAACATTATGCTTCTTCTTCCATTTAACTACCGGCATCAGATTTTCCGAATGTAATTGACTGTGTGGGAGCTCGATCCCATAGCAATTAGCATTTAATTTATATGGAGTGCATCTGGTGTGTACGTCTAACTGGTGGCTTGTTTACAGCCAGAGTTGTTTTTGTTGGAGCCAGCGGATGCCGCTCATTCAGTATGAGGCACTAAGCTGCTGCTGCGGATAATACCTGTCTTATATTTGACCTACTCGCACTGACCTGTTGACTTTAATATATTCCTGCCTGTCTCATCAACTGATCAAGTACCAAGTGGGCGTAGGTGTACAACCTGTCCCCCTCTAGCACATCCTGTGCCTTATCGTGGCGGAAATAAAAGTCGTCATGTACATATATCCGAGGTAATAAGGATCCCCGGGGGCTTATTCTTGTTTTAGCGCAGTTATGTGACGTCTAAGCCACCCGATTTCTACCGCAATCTCCCTAATCTTCGCTTGATCTTGTTCTGTAAAGAGCTCTCGTGCAGCTCTAATGACTGTTCCGCGTGAGAGCCTATATAAGAGGACTATATCACACAATCCAGTGAACTCCAGATTAGTCATTTAACAAGATTTGACGGACACTGCGAGGAGACCACGTCAAAAAAATGGTCACCGACCCGCAACGTGAATAACAACCTCTGGTCGCCACGCTGGGGCACGGCCATCATTTTTAACCAACTCCCGAGGGCTCTAGCCTTGGTCACAAGCAGCCTCAGCTGTCGAAGCGTCGGTTTAAAACACCGTTAAATGTTCTCTCCTGATTATAAGAGGCCCGCCAGGATTGCGTCCCCGTGTGAGAAGCATATCGGATTAGGTGAAACTGGCGGAAGAAGCCACTCCGGCATCTATTATGTAGATTTATCCGTGCAATTTTAATGTGGGTTGTAAAGCTACGAGGAGCTGGGGATTTCTCCGTCCCTCTCGACATGCTAACGACGCTGAAGTCCAGCGGGAAGACGCAACCAGGTTAATAAAGGGAGTTAACCCAATCATGTAAATTAGACAAAAGAAAACTAACTGAGGTAGGGATATGCGCGGATCTCAGAGACTAACCGCCTTTGCATACATACATACTTGATGTTGTTTTTTATAGCTGAGATTCGTCGTGATTTACGAATGAGAAAGCTGTT
>JAXGGS010210967.1:1883-16127 GCA_035585475.1 Armandia brevis | reverse complement strand
GATGAAGAGCGCCTGCCCACTCGTGTATTTATTGATGGCAGACAAGAACATCTGTTGCTCACATGTATGCTAATGAAGCGTTCCCCTAATCTGGCTATACTAAGTTGTTAAAACCTTATTGACTAGGCTCAGTATGCCGTGGTGTCAATGACAATTGTACTTTTCATCCCGGACAAGAGACTGACACGTCAGTATCATCGCTTTTCTCGTTACTATTTCCCAACATCAAACGTCTGTCTCTGGCAGAAAATCAGCGTCTGCATCTAGGTTTTCCCACCATAAGCTAACAGATACACGTGATATAACTATCGATGAGGCCCGTTTTCCAACCTGTTGCTCATCTGGAGCAGCTTGTGTACGTACGCTCCACTTATCATTAGCGATTCATCGGCGTTTGCGGCAGTAGACCCCGGTTAGATCGGCTGCCGGCTGTATCGCGTCTGACAGAGAGACGTGCTCGGGAAATCGAACCAGGTGGACACGAGAGCGGCTCGCCTTGGCCGCCGCAGCTTCCCGGTGGCATATATGCATGCGTTATCACCTACGGGACTTGACACTGCGGTCACGGCACCGCGTTGGCGTCTCTCCGGATCACCCCTCGTGCCTTGCAAATCGATCAGTGACCGACAATCCACGGGCCGTCGGCTCGACTCGGGCGCGCGCTAGAAATAATCACAGTCATCGAGCATCGATTCATTCTGGCACTGCCTTAAGCGGAGAGAGGCTCCCCCGATGTAATCAGAGCGCTCATTGCATTGCATTGATTCCGTGGGCGTCGGTGTGAGGTAGGTGCAGACGGTGGCCACGAGTCTCTCACACTTGCCTGTCGAGAGTGTCGCTGCTCGCTCGAGACCCGACCGTACAAGACGACACAAGACTTGTCGACCCAGATGGTACACTGCTTATAGCTTTTGTAAATGTGCTAGTCGAGGTGTGAACAGCGCTAACCGGTACAAATCTCCTCCTGTCAGCCGACGGATCGCGTACATCGATTTCAGCGGTTCGAGCGAAACGGAAACGGTTGATAACAGCTAACCCACTGGCGATTAATTTTACACGGTGACGATGTCTGGTCTGCCAGAAATCACCGGGCTGAATTTCATCTACAACATGATAACGCAGGTGCGGGGAGGAGCAGAATCCAAGGTAAGACATCGACAGCTTCTCCTTTAATTACACACGAGGCGCTCGCGTCTTAGCGCCACTAATTAAATGGGGTCAGTGCTGTGATGAGCACACTTCAGATAGATGGTGATGGAGCGGTGTTTGTCGTCAGAGGACGCGGTGAAAGGAAACCGCGAGCTGGAAACATGGGAGTTGTTGTATGTATGTATATATATGTGCGTGTGAGCACAGTCACAGTTACATCAAGTCTATCTCTGTCAGGTAAGCAGCTGAACACACGTCCCCTGGTACGTGCGCACATATCATAGCCGAATGAGGCAGGTGGATACAGAGAAGATAGAATACAATATGCAATATGATGCTTAGTGCTCAACTTATGCCAGCAGGGAAACCTTATATGACTTTGTAATTTTATCTCATGAAATGATGCATGCTGCTGCCGTCTTATATTAGTCATCGCCTACTGCTCACATTTCTGCTTGAACGTGAATTTGTTACATATGTATGAAATCCACAAGAATCCTTTTAGACAGAGCTGTCATTTGGCCATTGTGTCCTACCGAATGAAAAAATGGGCACGATTGTTCAGCTTACAAAAAACCTTCAATCAAGTTCCATATTGTACGTATTTGTGAAAGGATATTCTCCGCCTAAGTAATCACTGCTGAATTGGTTGTATCTTCAAAGCAAAGGGTCGGACATAATTAAAGTAGTCCAGCTATTTGTATCTATAAAGCCATAGAGGAATTGTATGTGATTGTTCGTGTAGATAGTGATGCAAATACAGGGTAATTTACATCCGCAAGGCCATAAAAAGCTATAATTTGACATCAGCTTCATGATAGCATCATTCCTCGGATAAACATCAATACGCCTCCAGAGAACAGTAGGCCTACATATATGTTATCAGATAAAGATGATATGCAGAGGAATTTTACAAATAAATTAGCTATATTTCTTTTATGTGCGGTAACATATGGGAGATTATGAAGATTTCTACGCCTAATAATAACAAATTTCAAAGACCTTAATGGTGCATGCATGAATATAATGCACAGCCGACGACCCAGGTGAAATTGGAGAAAATTCTTGCTTTAAATAGCTGCAGCTTTTTATTATCTGGCCTTTGGATTTGCCCATTTATACTACCCTTTTCGACTGAGACTGAAACACGCAAGTACACATCTAACGTCGGATATGTTTGTTTTCAACATTGTATTGGAACGTTGCACTGAGTAATGCACGCTATTCAGTTGGAATTACGGTGAACTGTCACATGTAAATACATTTGTTTTGGGCCTTTGTAATGTTCCATTTATATATAGTCATCAATGACATTTAGAGTCTAATATTGGTGGCATTGGGTCTGTGTTTGAATGGCCCCTAAGTGCTCTGTATACGTAATTTCCTCAACTGCTCGAGCCATACGAGTAATTTTGCATTCGATCTCTGGCCGCAAAAAGAGTAACCATTCATTTATCAGGGATTTGGTCTAGGGCCGGCGAATGAAGGAATGTGTGGATTTGTACCAAAAAAAACCTTTTGGCTTGATGTATTGATGATGAGCCGACCCCCTTCTGGTAACGAGCACTTACCATATTGTTCCACTAATGGCAAATAATGGCCTTGTGCGCCTCTTGGCTCGGTGGGTCTATAAGCTTCTAGACGCTGTGGCAGTACACTACAAGCCATTAGTTTAGTGATGAGGTTGGCGAACCTTTAATTATCATTTACTTTTATAATCTCGCTAAACCGAAACGACAACGCTGACATTTCAACCATTGCTTACACAGGTGTCTTTAAATTTAATATAAAACACACACACACATCACACGAGGCCTCCTCGACGACAACACCACCTCTAATTGCGTCTTAAATTCATACGCTCCGGTAATCGCGTCGAGTTACAAATTGAATCGGAAGCCTCGTCGTTTGCGCGCCGAGTTTTAGCTTTAGTTTCGTGATGAAGTAATGGCGTAGAGCAGTAATCTTGTCTGTCTGCTAATTCTCGGCTCTCACAGAAGTCACACTCCCGCGCGGCTCCCGTGTCGCCTGCCCAGACAGACACTGATTGTTCCTTCGCCAGGAAACGTGGCTTTCCCTCCACTCGTTTTGTCCTGCGGAGACGGACGCAATTTCTGTTCTTGACTGGTGAATTTTCTCTCGAGAGTAAATTAGGTCATGGCCTCGCAGAGGTGTTGGGAGAAAGGGAAAAAACTGTATTCGTCCGTGTACAGGAAAATTGGATCGGGCTTAGACAGCATGTTGTAGTTTTAACGCATCCCACCCGTTAACCACCAGTTTTCATGTATTTCTCAATATAAAAATGAAAAGGATCGCGAAAAGAATCTTGGATGCGTGGTCGGATGCATCCACAGTACATGTAGAACAGAATAAAGTGGCGCCCGATGATGATAAAGCACATCATCAGCTGGTGTCTCAGTCTCAGCAGCAGGGGTTAAGTGCCATTTCCCCTGAAATATCAGCCAACATCCCCGCATCCCATGTGTATTAAACTGGAACATGAGGAGAAGTGATATGTATAAAGTTAGCTCGATCGAACACTTCTGCTATGATTTATTCATTGAATGAGCCGCCTGCTGGACATGAATCCCCGCATCATATTATAAGGAGTATCATGCCCGACGAAAGCAGTTGCGTCACTTTATCCCACCTATTTCTAGTCATCCATTTCTATCAATACATCCTGGTTACTGTGCCCACACGATCACCATAGAGACCGGTTCATCATTTCCGCTTGTCACAGCGCTGCCCGTAAACCGAGACCAGCACTGACTTACAGTATATGGGCAGCAGATACGGGAGCAAACGTGAAACTTCATCGTCCAGCCTCTCAGTAACATGTTGCATGGTGATTCTGTTCAGCGGTGAAAATGAGGCGAGTTTATTGCTGGTGTACTTGTTAGTATCTGGCACGCCTGCTCGCGCTGCTTAGTATGAGTTGCCAGAGCCACGCCGGATCTTCAGGTGACGCCGTCTGAGTGATGCGAAGCGAGATGATGCTGCTTACAACCGAGGCAGTGTGCTGGCTTCATGACAGATTGGGGCAGATAAAGCACGAATGCGATTCTCTGTCTCCCAGGTTACGCTCGACGTCACTAGTTATTAGTTCTATCTCGGCTGTAGATTGCACTGAGTGATAACCTTCAGGTGTAGTCATGGCGTCTCAGCGACATGCTGTTTATAACGTCTCTTTGGTTGCCAGTAAAAGATCGAGTAAGCAATACAGATGAATACCTGAAGGTAGAGGTATCATCTAATCCAAGAATTGCGATCGTGAGATACTAAATCATCGCATTTATAATTAAATGCGTCCAGCACACGCTACATGATAATTGTGGATTCAGATGTCATTGACCAATTATTAATTAAACCAGTTAATATGGGTGAAGCCTAGTACTCCCTCCTGCGAAGCAGTATGGCGATGGCGTTAGTTTCTGATCCTGCTTCGTTTCTGTGCGAGCACGTTTTCTGTATACTGCTTCTAGAGCAGGACACGTCTGCCTCGATAAGGGACTGCCA
The DNA here is from genome assembly GCA_035585475.1 of Armandia brevis. Lineage (NCBI taxonomy): Eukaryota > Metazoa > Annelida > Polychaeta > Opheliidae > Armandia > Armandia brevis. The sequence goes on along the minus strand of JAXGGS010210967.1, from coordinate 11,459 downwards.
TGACCGCCCTACAACCATCCGCTACTTCTACTACTGTGCAAGCGATGAGCATGTGACCACTCCCTTTCCCGTGCTTGTGTGATGGTATCGATACTTTGATTGGTAATAATGTAATTACGATGCATCGTATTCATTAATCAATTATTTCGCCACATCTGGATCAACCAAAACAGCGCATTACAACATTTAATATTTTATTCCGGCGTCATAGATGGCTATATGGATGTACATATCGAGGGTCAGATTCTAATATTTATTAATTGTCAACAAAGTCCGCCTATGGGCCATATGTTATTTACTTTGCTTGTAATTAATTCGGTTTCCCAATGTTATCTATAAATTAGGCCAGCCCTGCAATTAGGTATTAATTAATTTGCGCGTGTAACGACATGTCATCGGGCGATGGTATCTGGGCGTGAACAAACTATAGTCGGAATATGGCATTGTCCCTCCGGAGGGTGCTTAATGTGCTTCTGATTCTGCCTAGTAACCTTCAGAGTTTATTTGGTCTCAATAATGCCCATGAACTAACCGTAAGCTACGCATCGATTTAGAGAAAATGCACCAAAACAAACACTCCCTGGGATTTCCAAAAACAAAGTCATCCCAACCGTAACAAAGGAAGGTGCGCAAGTGTCATTAATGATGTATGGTATATATTATCACCGGCCCACTAACCACGCAGAGAGTACGTCATAATTCTATGACAAATTCAGCAACATCAATTCCATCTGCACAAACTACACATGTCAATCTTTATTACAATGTACTCATGGAGCTACATAAAAACAGCAGCACGTTATACGTTATACGTTTTGTTCGATAACCTTGAGTCCGATCAGATTTAGCTTATTCTATTACATAATGTATCAGCTATATTGTTTAGATATCATAAGCTGAGATTACAAATTAATGAGGTTTGGTGTCTGATGACAAAAGAGGGGTTTTCCCTCAGACGGAACTCGCAAGCTTACTAATGCTGACATGATTTGGACTAATTCCCCAATAGGAGCTGTCGATCTGTGGCTCCTGGAGAAATGATATAATCTCGCTAGTCGCTGTCTTGTATTGTCTGTAAGCAACCGGCTCATCCTTAATTAATCTAATATTGCACACCTCTGTGAGTACTTAAGCAAACCCACACCTGGTGTATGTCTGATTAAACATCACCAACTGCTGTGACAGAGGGAGACTCTGTCAACGCCACCCTATACATATATATACATACGCAATTATCAAAGCTAACGATCGATACCCGCTGCACCGCAGACCCATATATACCAGTGCCGGGCATCTCACCATCATAATTAGATATTCCAGGAGCGGGGTAACAAGCGGCAGCGCGCGGCTCTCTCTCTCTGCCTCCCCTCGAGACGGGCGCGAGCCTGGTGGTCCTCTATCCGCGCCGGTCCCTCACTCCAACTGCCCGTGCGGGATTAGATCGACGTGTGGCGAGCCTAGACACGGATAAAGCCTCGCACTGTTCAAGCGTCGACCGCTCCTGAAGGCGGATTTTTATCTTTTCGCCGACTTAGCCCCGGCTTTGAGCAGCTGAAGAGGAGAGAGAAGACCGACAAGCTCGGCTATTGGCGCGCCTGACTCGGCAGAACAGTGACACGCTCGCCTGCCATCCTCCTCACTGTAAGACGAGTCATACTCAGCTAACACCAAGAGCGAGCAAGCAGCAGCCATACGTGCACCACAACAGTCCACAGCACAGCGTTACTCAGCCACCATCACCACCAGCTTCATCAGCAATCGGCATCTTAAAACTGAATAGCTGGCCGTTGTAACACACGGAGTAGACACTAGTAACCTAATTAGGATCGGCGAATATTGATCCGTCTGACAGTTCACCTGGAGAGGATCCTTAACATGGAGAGTGTGTTGTCGGGTAGCAGCAACATATTTAACAGGCAGTTATCCCTACCGGAGATGGTGGTAAGTAAACATGCAGTAGCTTTACCGCTCAACTCCAACGGCAACTCTTCCTTGGGGTCTCTTAAAATCTGGGTGAAAATCACAAATCATAAATTCGCCACTTTTCCTCGACCTGAAATTCGTCATGTGAGAATGGAAAAGGATTTTTAAAACTACCGAGAATTTACTCTAAATGAAACACCTGCCCTTGGGCGCTGAAGCATCGACTTATACGTACATATATCGCTGTGGCTGTGTCCACAGGTTAGCTCTCACAATACATACAGGTGACATATCTAACGTGTCAGGGCAGATCCGGCTCATATACCTGCACGATATGCCAGAGGGCAAACTCGTCAAACTTGATTTCATTGTCAAGAATAGTTCTGCTCGCACAAAACAATGCATTCGTCTCGTTAAGGCCGTCGTTATAGCTAAACTCAAAAACCCTCCAGCTGCTACAAACCCATGATTACAATTACCAGAGAAGGTTGTGGGCCTTCAGATCTGTAAAACCCACCGTCCTCCTCGAGAAGTACCTATCTGCGACTCTGAAAGCAATCCGAGTGCTCACAGTTTTGCCCTCACTTACATCTCGGCATGAAGTAATGAGAACAACATACCGGTTTTACCTTTGTCGACATAAGGCAGGATGGACATTGGAAAGCCATTAAACCGATTAGATGTCAACCACGCTTTCTGAGATGAATCTGGGGCGGATTTGATCTGAAGACATGTATCAGGGTATGTGACGTAATAAGCCTGACGCGTACGAGAGAAACCCAGCGGCAGACGACAATCTGACAGTCGCGTTGTCTCTATCAGAAGAATTGTCGGTGTATATATTGAATTTATCTGTTTTTTTCTATTATGGCGTCAGCGTTGTCGTTTGAGGCGTGTTTGTGATCGGTTATCTCCGCATGCACCGCATCGTTGAATAAACCACGGTAAATGGCGCGAAATAGGGAAATTGATTCAGGATAAATGATTGTGCTATATCTTTGAAAACAGCTGGTGCTAACCGTGAAACAAGAAGTCGATACGATGCAATTCGACGATAAACGTCAATTTTCCCCAGGATTCATATGCAATCGCCTTTATTGTCCGCGTGTGTTATACGATTTGCTCAACACGCGACCTATTTACGCGTAACACGATATAGAATAGAAAGCGACAAGAATAGATAGAATATCTGGGGTGATAGATGAGATAATGGATGGAATCAGGCATCCTGGTCGATGGCTGATATTTGCCCGTGAATCGCGCACTGCCTGGTGGCGGAGAATAGATATAAAGGGGTCTGATGGTGTGGCACGTTTACACAGAAGGTTACCATCGGAGCAATTCAATCATCTGGCTTTTCCTTCCTGTATTACTGCGGCAGGCGCCATGCAGGAAATAAGGGATGCTGCATGACCTGAGGAATGATATACACTCGCCTCCATAATTCAAATTCAAACATCTTTAACACCCCGGACGGCTAAAGTGCACAAAGACAGTCCATAAAACGCGTTCCCTCTTGCCACCCAGTTCTCGTGTTGAGCTCCTATACTGTTTACGCCTCTCAGAAAAAGCTTTTCTGATAATTATACATGTATATTAGCGCTTATTCAACGTCGGTATTTGGTGAGACTTTCACGTAACACACAATTGTTCTCTATGTATCAAACAAGCCCAATTTTCCCAGGCGGTATTTTCATTTGACATCACACAAAGAATTGTTGCGATGTTCATCACATCTCTATTGTCTGGCGAAGCATGATTTATCACTTCTCACAGGACAATAAAAAGAAATGCTACACGTCTGGTGCCACATTGTTTTTACACGTGATACTGTAAAAATCCATCTCTAGTAAAGGTCATCCTACCCTTGAAAGTTTATATTCGGTGAAGTAACGTGGAATTCCACCGCGATATTGCTATTATAAATTAATCAATATGACGACAGTTGAACGGATAACAGAAGCATACATCTGCAAAAGCGAAATTTTACGGGTTGCCATCAATGATTACTTTCAATTTATAAATGAACTCCATGGGAGCAAATCCATATCTAGAAATTTATCTCTCATTTGCATCAAAGAGAAATAATTTTGTTCCCTGTCGAGTGACCTTTCGCCTCTAATTTCTATATAATCCGAGTCGATATAATTTATCGGATAATTTGGCCGACGGCATGCAGCTTGGACACAATTTTCAGTTTCATGTATGTAGTTAATTGGGGCTCGTGAGAAGGTAAGTTGACCATCCATCTAACCATTTCTGACCTATACATTACAACACCAACCCAATCAAACGACAATTGGTTTGCCCTTTCAGGACATTAGTCGCACATCTGCGGTCTATCGCAGCCATGGCTGAGTAAATCTGAGGCCCAAATTTACATATTGCTTGAATATAAAGAGCAGTAGAGCGCAATTGCCATTCAATTACAGGTATCATAGCCCGTCAAACATCGTTTAATGGCAACAGAAGACGGCTGGACATTCATATTTATTGTCGGGTTTATTTGGTGAAATGCTTTGTAGAATTGTTGATCTAGGCATTGGCAGATCGAAAAGTCAGAAAACGAAAACGGAGCAGGTGGTGTAACCGCATCCACACAGGAAAACATTAGCTATAATACTTGTGATCGCCCTCGCTGGTCATATCCATGGAGGGGAGGGTCCGACAAGCGAGAGGAGGCGAGAGGGTCGGGTAGACGAGGTTAGCAGGTGGTTGTAGAGTAGATGCAGTGCCTGCCCACCCACTAGCATTACCCACTTGTCGGTCATATGTAGGTGCCTGCGTGCTCGCCTCAGTCGTCAGGTAATTTAGGGTAAAGAGAAGTTTGGTTGACAGGATCTGAGCTCGCCCGCACCAGGGGCTTTCACCGTCTCCTCGCTCGCAGATTAGATAGATGATGCAGTCCTTCCTGTCTGATTTAGTTGGGAGACGGCGGTGTGAGTTTGCCATTTACACCGCCTCAAAAGGTCACGAGTATCTCCATTAAAGGCTGGGTGGCTTAGCCCGCGGATATAAAAATACGTGACAATTGTATACACATGAAAGTCCTGCACGGTTAGTGCTTGTCTTAGTTCTGCAAGCGCACATCATTTCCAAGCGCAGTGTTGCCAGAAAGATGCTCAAATTTAGACCCGACTCTAGAAGGCTGAGAAGCCTTGGCTTTGTTGGCCTCAGTCCTGTTAGATATAGAGAGAGTGAAAAGCGAGTATCGTGGCATGTCATACACGATACAACTTGGTTCATGTTGTTTTATGACATCACCAAAGCCAGAAATCTACTCACTGTAAGTTTAGCGTGACTTACACCGCGTTGGTTTCAATCCACTGGGGACTGCAATAATGGGTTTCGAAGTGCCCATATTCGTATCGCATTCAATCATGTAACGGAGTTAGGCATCAATAGCTTGTACGACAATGATTACTTATCACACTATGCAATGTACATGTGCGGTGAATAGTACAAACTACGCGTCGCTCCGAGCCTCGGTAAAATCCAAGCTAAATTGACATTTATATGATACCCGGTGTCAATTCTGATTATATCACCCTGGGATCTGGAATACTGTGTCGATATCAAATCATATGTGGTGGCGCAACAACTATATATCATCAGATTAATGCGTTTCAGCAGCTGTGTAGAAAATCTAGAAATGTCATCAACCAACAACGTGAACAAGTGGGATCAAAACTGGAATAACGAACACGTGTACCGATACTTATACTATACATGTGTTATTTAAACCCATCGTAAGTCGCTAAAATAGTTCACCATCATAGTGTATCTCGTTATATTTGCTTACCAAACTCTCAATCTACAGATCTACCCATCTGTCCAGCGTTTTGGTTTTTATATTAGATCGATCAGTTCTGTTGTAGACAGATGAGTTCACCATGGATTTTCAGATTTAGCCGGAGTGCTAAAAGTGGAAGAATTAGGGATTGTGTGTGTGGCGTTAGGCCTCTGAAGGCTTAAAAGCCACTCGGGTATTAATGAACCAAAGTGGGTTAGGATTAGAATGTGTCATTAACTGTGGTTATCTTTGAAATTAGATCTAACAGCAACATCCATGCTATTCCTGTAGAAACCGATTGTTAATATAGACGGCAAAAAGTGCCCATTAATTGTGTTTCCTCCATTCCTCCACAACTGTTTACCAACGCAACCCTGTTCGCTCTTTTATCTAAATTCATATGACATGCAAAGAAATTGACCGCTTTAGCAGGCGTATATAAAGGAACCGGGATAAGCGATAATCATTCATACCGATTACTTTAGATTCGACATTTTCAAATTTTAATTTAGTGTCTCTTCTTTTGTAGGCTGACCAACTAACAGAAGATCAAATTGAAGGTGAGGCAGCATGATTTGTTAAAGCAAGTTTGAAGCAACGACTAGCTATGATTGAAGAGTACATCGATCTGTGATGCATTATTAAATAGGAAGGTAGTCATGTAAACTCTGAAATGTGAATGTACGATTACCTCTTCAGAATTTAAGGAGGCTTTCGGGCTGTTTGACAAAGATGGCGATGGAACGATTACATCCAAAGAGTTGTCGTTGGTGATGCGGGGACTGGGGCAGAATCCCACAGAAGAAGAGGTTAGGTCTATGATTGCCGAAGTCGACTCAGATGGTATGTCTATTCATGTAAATGCCACCCCTCTCCAGTAATTCATCACGAATGTGTAATAACTCTCCTCATAAAGCATATGATGAGTCCAAGTTTTTTAAGGCTGCTTTCAAGACAAATTATTCATCTTCGGAGCTTGCGACAGCTAGTTTTCACTTCTCATGAATATTTCCCATTGCCTTTCCGACGTGATATTACATGCCACGTCAGTCTCATGCTGTTGTCAAAAGCCACCCATAAAATACATTTCACCCGCCGAAAGTGTAAATATTACTTGTCTTTTCGACGTTTTCAAATTGTTAAAGCCCACGCCACTGCACCGACAAATATCAGTAAAAGCGAACGCCCATTGTCCTCTTACAAGTGCCGGCAGAATCCTTGAATTTGCATAATCTAACCTGCCACGTATGTATACTAGATGTCAGGGTTTTTTTAGAAAACGGGCAAAAAAGTCCCGTCTGTCTCATCATATTTCTGAAGCATCGTGTTCTCGATGTGGCTTCATTCTAGCATCAGAACAATATGTGTCCTCGTACATTGAGTATGTAAAATCCAGCGGCAGCAGCTGTCTAGCAACCCGTCAACTACCCAGGCGGAGGCGGATTACCCGGTGTTAGGCCACGTAATCTACATAATGGCGCCTTATCTGAGCACGGACAAAGTACGTGAGGGAGCCGTATGCTGCACAACTGACCCAGTTCACGGACTCCTTGTCTTCATCTATGCCCATTAAGACTATCGTGGACACTGAACGCTTAACAGTCTAAGGTCTCGGGGGTTCCGGACCTTTCGTGCTCGCTCGAGCGATTCTCGCGGGGCCATAAGTGGGCTGATTTTAAGGCACCGCTCAATATAGAGCTTTCGATGTAGTTGGCGGTTTATCGTCAGCACGCGAGAGGTCGGTCATTTACTCGACCCCCCGGTGTTTGATGGCAGCCCTTTGTAGTTATAAGCTGCGTCCGTGAATTGATGGAACTCCTATATCTTGTGATATATATATATATAAGGGAACGCCCAAGCTGATGACACGTTTGCCCTTGACATAATTGCTCCCTTCTTTATTGACCAAACATATAAATCACATTTATGTTTCTATTGCTCTGCTCAGCAACCGCGAGCAAGCTTTTTTGTGCGATCTGCGCTCAAGATATTCTACTCATGCAGAGAATGTTCAATATGTAACATGCAACAAGTTATAATCTGCCTGATGAAGGGCAATGATAGAGTAATAGTATATACATCATATCTAATGTAGGTTCTCTGCATCATATTTACATGTTAATCATATGTTATCATATTCATACGATTCCTCGTTACCGTGATTACAGGCAACGGGTCTATAGAATTCCCGGAATTTTTAGTGCTGATTGCCAATAAGTTGAGAACGGAGGACGTCAGAGATGAGCTGAAGGACGCCTTTCGTGTGTTTGACAAGAACAACGATGGCTACCTCAGCGCCACCGAGCTTCGGGAGGTTTTACAAACCCTCGGGGACCGCATGACGGACGACGACGTAGACGAACTCATCCAAGCCGCCGATACTAACGGGGATGGGCGAGTCGACTATGAGGGTAATTTCATCACGTTGTAAACATTCAAGCCTAATGCCGACTATTTTGCGAGCTCACTTCGGCTAATCATTTGATTATTCATGAGCGCTTGATATTTGAGTAACATCATGTTCAGTGTAAAATGACCCGAATTTGATTATTTCCACGCCAGACGCGATTGTGAGCCATGTATTTTCCATCATTTTCAGAATTTGTTAGCATGATGATGAACGTTTAAGGACCAATTAACGCTGTTTAAACGGATTGTCATGTTATAATTATCACCGAAAAGGAGCGGTGGCTGCCATATTATCAACTCACCACATATATGTACGCTATAACAGTATAATCCCTCTACATTTGTTGCTGGAAAACATAGGGATATGAGGCAGTAATATACCGATGTGTCTCACTAAAAACCACGCTGTAATCAAGTGGTGGCGGACATATAGCTCTTGTATAACTTGTTGTATAATTCACGCGGATGATCGTGCTCATTGTCTCTCTCGGTCACGACAGGCCGGAGAGCTTCCTGCCAGCGAAGCCATGACGAGGTGAGATGGGTGTGTCCAGGAGACGTCTTTCATAATCTTCTACAGTGTTCCCGAGAGATGGGTTTTACTGACGCACTGAGTGATTAAGTAGGCGCTGTATCTTGTCCACTTTAGGTGAAGGATTTACTGATTTACCGGGAATAGAATCAACGTGATATAGTCTAGTGAAGAGATAGGAACTGATGGAGATGTTATTTCGCTTAACCAAAGAAAGTTAACATTCAGAAGGATGCCAAGTGTTTAAATCGGACAAAGATATTGTTTCTCGGCGGAGAGTTTCGATTTCGACTTCACTGTTGAAAATTGGTACAAATAGGTCGGAACGCATGTGTTATGAAACTAAAATTTATTCTTCTATTGTCTTAAAGTATTTCTGTGAATTTATTGTTACAATGATGTTGGTTAGTTGTTAAAACGACGGTTTGTTTATGTGTAGCAGGTATGATTAATTGATCATTATATTTCAAATCATATCCCCGAACATCTTAAATTATCTTCACCAAGGGTCACAAATTCCCGAAATTAAATTTCAAATAGAATTTTACCCCTAATTTGAAATGAATTTGTTCAAGAAGTACGTTTTTCTGATTTCCATATGATTCTTCATCTCGAAATTCTTTTTTTAATTGGCTCTTGCCAGTGTATTTCTCTCATAAGTGTTGAAAAAGATTATCCCTCATTATCAATATTTATTCGTAAATGTTTACTATAGTGCAAGTGCATATATTATGTTGTTAATTTGTAGTGTATGTGCATTTAAAATAAAATCTCATTATCATATTCATAAACCGATATCGTGCACTTTTACACTCTGAATAAGTTTATTGGTAAACTACCTAAAGGTCACTGAGCAAGTGGGTCTATCAATTCGTGCGTATACTTTGCGTTTCTCAAACTATATACGACTACGTGAAAT
>JAXGGS010210856.1:0-16135 GCA_035585475.1 Armandia brevis | reverse complement strand
ATAACAAAGGTCAACATCCGGTGATGGCGACCGTGTCTGATTTAACACACGACAGAGGCTTGGGCAGAGCAACGATTTGGATGAGATTTTCGTGTATGTTTTATTGGCAATCGTGTATATCTAATACTTAACAAAGCCAAATTACAATGAGTGTAAAATCAGCGAATGAAAACAACGAGCAAATCAAGTGCGTGCTATAATCGGCATCGGCACGACTTACATGTAAGTCCAGATTGAACAAATCGACGGAAATGTTCATCCTGTAGAGTGGCCTCTATCAGGTTTAACTTGTTTGTGTAAAGTTCGTGTAGATTCCTCATAAACAAATGTTTCCATTCACTGACCTTATCGTTGCCTTATCCATCCTGTGTGGGATCTGGTTGCTGTGATGAGGACGGCAGCGAGCATTTGACATGTGTTGGGACCGTGCATATGATGACGTGGTGACTGCTGTTAAAACTCTGCTGGAGATTAGAGTATATGCTCTGGTAAAACTCTAGCTCTATGATATACGTGAGTGTCTGCTGGAGATTAGAGTATCAGGTGTTAACACAGAATTTTACAGTTTTAAAAGCTCTCAATGAGTTGATGTTCCTTTTTTTAAATGATATTGTAATTGACATTTGCTGGGTGACGTAGGATGCGAGAAACTGGGTGCAGGTTTCCATGAAGCGTGATTTTAAGCCGAGCAGGAGATTAAGGGATCAGGGTTTAGCAGCACAGGTGTACAATTGCACTCACCTAGGTAGTGAAGGTAGTGGCCGAGGGATGAGTTATCATGTGTTATCAGTGCTATCAGTAACTAATTAATCAAAAACGTATTGGGCAAATAAACCAGCCATTCCAGAGTCAGATATATTATTAGCCGATGATGACATATATACATTCCGACCTTTCTCCGCGATTAATGGGCAAATATATAAAAAGTAAGAATGAATTCATGCTATGCGGACTACGCTGACAGCAGCATGCGCAGATATTAACTCTTGCATGACAAACAACACACTGCACTGCCTCAGAGTAACAAACAGCAGTTTGTTCCATAACATGGTACGTGTATCAGGTTCGATACTTAAAATTTAAAAAAGTGACATCAGACGTGGCAGTTATTGAACACTTCATTTTTTTACCCACTGTTTGGAGTATCCCAGGCATGCAGGTCAGATGAAGTTCCCAAGCTCAGACACAGAACCGCATTTTTTTATAACAATAAAAGCGTCTTTTTATGGCGGGAATATGTGTGGGTTTTGTCATCCTCCGCGGCCATTAACCAGGCCATTATTGTCTGGATGGAGAACAATAGTGAGAGAAAAACCTCGTCCACAACGTTTGGCATTTGAAAACTGAGACAGAGCTCATGTCAGTTATGTGACAGTATCCCGCTGTCTCACTTCACCATTATACCCAGCATAACGCGCGGAGGCAGTCAAAAGAAACTGTGTTTTATCATGTTGTCAAACGTTCTCAGTAATACATTCAAGTAAAATGACCATGAAGATTTACTGTGTACTTTTTTTTAGAATTTGATTATCGAATATAATCTATAATAAATATAATTTATTTCGATAATAATAAAGATCGACAGACTCGGCCAAGATTTACAAGAAAACGCTGCTGCTTACCTGAAACATTTGGATACATGACAGTGATCAATTGAATGAGTGAGTATTAATGTAAACGAGCTCCGTATATTTACTTCTTCATATGAGTTTGACACTCAATAAACTGGTCCTTCAGATTCTCAGTATTGAGGGCAACGTCTTCTACAATGTTCGAGACGTTTAATCACAATAAACAAACCTGGCAAGTTGTTGGTACCTAAGATTGCTCCATCTATGTTGCGGACAATGACCGGGATGTTTGACGATGTCAGGGCTGGGGATGACGTCATGGAGGTCTCTCGGGGATCGTACAATGAACCTGCCATCCTTTAATTAGATTAGTTTTCCTCAAATCAAAGCTTTATACGTCTTGATGATCACAATATACATCAGATTTGCAAGATGGCCCCTGAATAATGAAAGACATTGACCCGACAGATCTATGATCAGAGTAATTGGCAAGCGTAATTAACATTTGTACATGAACTTGTTTGTATCATGAACATAATATTTTCTAGTTCTCTCGGAGGATTCGTGACCAAATCGTCCTTGAGAATGTATGATTAATGGTTTACTTCCAAGATCTAAATATTAATAGAGATATTTCACCTGTTCCATTTTACCAACTCAATAATTAAGACATAATCATCGTGTCGATGTTTACTAGATTTGCGCAAAAAGAGTTTATCGATCTTTTTATCGATAATACACTCTTAATCGGTTCGATGTTTACGACGTGAAACACTCGAGACGAGCTCCAATTAATAAATAAATCTGTGATTCTAGTAGCTGCTAATCATCGTTATCACCGGAAGTTGTCTTAATGGTTAACTTCATAGACATAATTATCAATTAGAAATCACCATTTTCCTAATCAGATAGGATATAATAATCGTTTCGACCTCGTGACGTAGTAACATGTTTCACTGGTTGCATGTTTATTATGACGACAACAGTAACCCTGGAGACGTGGATCCTAGAATAATTGATTGTCCACGGAGACACTCATTAACGAGCGGATTGAGGGTGGTTAGGACGCCCACAAATCCTAGTCCATTTCTTCATCCGTGTTGTATAAAAGATTCCTATGGCACCGACAGAAGACTTAATTGCCCCTCGCAATAAACAGGAGATGCTCTAATATAAAGTGGGCCACGAACTATAAATCTTTACGAGAAATCGGATCAGCTAATCACTGCAGACATGTGACTATAACCATGTGTTATTGCAGCTTTGATGATAAAGGACAGCAACGCCACGCTACTTCTGGTTATAAATGCAGAATGCGTTTAAAAATACACTTTGCATGAAGGAGACCAATGTTTTACGGCCTCTAAACTGGGTCATACTACGCGTGATACACGGTATTGAATGCCAATTCAACCTTCCACAAAGGACAGCATGGTACATGTATGTTAATCAACATTGTATTACAGTTGACCGGAAGTTGTGTTTTTCAACTCAATTTCAGAACTTTATATAGAGGATACCCTTACATATTCGATAACCTTTTGTATTGTATTAAACACAAAATGAACATGAACTAAACTGCATTAATTCTGTAAATATATGATATGATTTAAGCGAGCTTAAATCGGACCGCACACGGGTCCCCATTGTCCGGAGAATTCAACCACATCAACCATATTTGGGACATCAATTGCATAATTGCAGCTGTCAGCCAGAGCGCACTTTCACATTCCCAGGTATTTGTCTCGGTAACTATAGGAAACCTCCCTTTTGTCTTTGCGTAAATGATGTGATCAGCGTGCATGGATCATCGGCAGTGACTACTAGCCCAAGTGTGGCAGGCTGAAGCTGGGGTATGAAAGCTTAACAATACATGTGCTGGTATGTAGCCACTGTTATTGCAACCCATGACATTGCCTATGGGTAAGTGTAACTTTCCGCAGATATTACATTACTATCCTTGGATCAAGTTGTATGGCAAACTCCGCCAAAAGGAAGAATGCGTGACTCTATATCGGCAAATTGACAGCATTGAAAGCAAAATATGTTTGCACAACTCGTCGAAGGAACTCTTAGAGTGAGGAATTTTCGCACGTGATTCATTCTTGTCCCGTCTGCTTCTTCTTATTGTATATCAGTCAGAATGTAAATTTGATACATTCATGACATAATTCAAGCAATTTTTTACATTTGATAATTCTGATAACACTGTTCCCGGCGCACATTTCATAGATACAAACGAATCTCTACCCAGCGATCCGATTAATCAGCTATAAAGCATTCATTTAAAGGAACAGATGCAAACGTCACACAAAGGAGAAATTATTTCAAATCGTAGCGTGACAGGTTGTTATTTTGATGAGTGTAATTTATGCTCGCTCGTCAAGAGATGGACCCGTATTTCACCGCCCCACTGCGGTCTCCAGCGTACAAACAGTTGACTCGCGTGCCGTTAAATTACTCAATTCTAAGTCAGGTCTGATTGCAACTACTCAGTAAAACAGAAATGTATATTATATGGTGCTCAATTTGCATTTGTTTATATTCATCAGTATCAAAATGTTGATAAAATCACGCACGAATCAGTAGACGCATAGAAACACTAATGTATGATGGATGTCTGTCACAGAAGCTGTATTACTCACACTTTTTGATAATGTAATCATCATTTATTTAGCTACTGTCCCACATAGCGCTAAATGTCAACTGAGGGACACATCATTATTGTACTCTTAGCATAAAGGCACGAGCATTTCCTATCAACATGTCAAAACACAACAGTTATAAAGCTCCAGCAAGTGACTAGCGACTGCAGTCCTTATGATGTCACATTATTCCAGTGTCAACCACATCACTTGTTCAGCATCAGTTTTCATCTTAAGCTCTCGCTCCATGGACAGATATGGTTCCATGATATATTGGTGGCTCAGTGGAGGGGAGGACGCCGCGTTTATCAGACTGGTGTACCCCCTCAGATCACACCGTTGAACACCTGTATGTCAGTCAAAAATAATCCTCTATTAAATATCATCCCTGATATGCCAAACTGAGAGTTTCAGTTAAGAAATATAGAGCAATACTAGCTGTGTCAACCATGTACAGTATTAAACTCTGGATCGAATTTAACTTACATTGCCATATCATTCTCCGTATATATGTTTGATCGGAATAAAAGAGTGCTGATGCAGGAATAATAATAAATAGGATGCATACAATTAATTGCTTGTATGACATTGCATAATATGTTGCGTAAGAAAAGCATCTGCCCATTTCGGCTTTCTCTCTTAGGTGGAGACAGATTTATAAGGAATAAAATGGTAGTTTTAAAGTTTTAAAAACACTGTTTATGGGAGATCCCAAAACCCTAATGTAAGCTTAAGTTTTCTCATGGTGCCTCTCTAGCATACTTGGCTGCCCGTAAAATAAACCTAATGTGTTTTCATTGCATTTCTCTACGGAGTCCGAAGTACAACAATGTTAATTATAATACAAATTTCGTGAAACATGTTACATTCAGTGACACGTTTTGTTTCTCTGGTACTTATACGCTTTTGACAATCAGGACATTGTGGCCAGAAAAGACATCGATATCATTTATTAAATTAGGTTATCTGTGTGGAGGACGACCACCGAAAGAGTACATGAAGGGCTAACATGCGATCATTAGAATAGATCATGATATGTTTCATTAAAGACATATTCTGATGATATTAGGAAAACAAATATTGATCATAATTTTTCGTCATCACGCACGTAATTTGCAGACATGCATGTATATCGTGCTGTAAATTAAATCCTTGTGCTTAATTAACCCTTTTCTTGAAATGCTTAGTTTACCCTTGATATATCATTGACAGGATACGATAAGTTTTATTGCTGATAATGTTGTAGTCAATCCTTCCAAACTTGATGAAATCGCGGAGTTAGGTCTGGCATTTCTCATCGATAATCCCTTCACATTCGCCGACATGGAATATAACACGACAAGACACGAGACCTTGTGAGACATGATAAATTCCCCGATAGGTGGACTCTGTACACTCGGGTTGGGAACGTCCCCCTGCCCCGTGTCCTTGCCCCCCGGTCCTGGTAGCTCACACAGATGTCAAATGTCGTGGGCCAGCTGGCTTATCATTGTGGTCACGTGGGATCGATTCCGCTGCTTTTTGCGGGCGCGATTTGCTGGGAAGAGCCCGGTGCCATCTGACTTAGAGGACCACTTCACCTATCCCAGAAAAACGCTAATTGCTTAAATGTCGCGTAGTAGGAAATGCCAGGTCTCAGAGAATTCATTTGTCTGAGACGAATTCGTGTCCTGATCGTCCCATGCAAAGGACGTTTGACTATTCGTGACTATTTCTAGGTTACTCGTTCGCAGGGCATATAACAGCAGCGCTACGAGAATGACTTAATTGCGGGAATTTCCCAAAAAGGTAGAGCGGAGGTCTTGTTCGCCAGGGAAGTCCTTCCTAACCCAGGTATTTTGTTGGTATAATTATGAGGATTTCAGCGATATTTACATTTGACAGGAATGAGTGTGGCCCGTCCCTCTCCGGAAATTACTATCAGAGCAAGGATGTTCCCGCTCTCATTTCGCCCTTTCAGAACAGAAATCAGCCCCAATTCACAAGCTCATCCCTGATTGCACTGGCGGTTAATTTCTTGTTTCCTCGCGGTAGCTGTCGCCCGGAGGCTGCACTCAACAGGCGTTAAAAACCCGTCATACCGGATTCACTGTCGAGAAACGTTACCTAGTAACGGGAGGCCGGTCAGTCATCTACTCGGCTTAAGTGCTACAAGTTATGTTGCTTTTAACAGGTTAAAAAAAGCTAAATATATTTGAATGGGAAGAGTTCGTTTATAAATTCAACCTTACGTCAATCTATTAGCATTCAATATATGAATAACATTAATTGTCTTCATTAAACCTATTGACAGGTTTTATGGCTTGCACATTTCTATTAAAGTATATCTGATACTATGGTGCTATAAAAGACCCTTACAGGATAAAACCCGAGAATCCCAAGAGAAGGTCCTAAATACACTAATTATTCTTAATAAGACTCACACGGACAGGAAACCGTCCCAATTAGCTCCCAGAATGCATTAACAGAGCAAAGACGAGCAAACTAATTTGCGATTTAGTCATATTACATCGTTGCTTCAATTAGGGAATTCTTTCTAGGGAAAAGTAACATTATTCGAAGGTACCCATGCCTTTATTATGATTATATACATAGATCTGTCTGGCTTTTTAAGACCGAGTTAAATGGGTTAATCTCTGCATGTTGGTGTGCTATAGCCTGTCGATGATTTAGAATCATATATATGCTCACGCATCAAAGTTCAATCCGCATTCGTCTATATTCATGGATTATATATACTAGAGCTTTAACAGAAATTGATGGCCCATTTGAGCATGCTTCTCTTTCAAGGTTCTAATAAAAAGGTCGTTAGATGTTGATACGAGCAGGACAGGAAAGAGCGCATGCTACAGTTTAACCGCTGGGAACAGGATTCATCCCCGATCTTATTTTACCGGTCCCTATATCAACCACAGCCACGCCCTGATACAATTAAACTGTCCGTACCTTCCACCATCTCTGGACCTCCAGGTCTGCATCATTCATAGATTCAGGTGCTCCACACAAATGAGGTCTCATACAAGAGGCCTAAATCTGTAACCCGGGGTTCTTAAACCAGGACTAATCACCCGCGTTAACAAACCTGAGAGAGAGAGAGGGAGGCAAGTGGCCAACCCTTCTCGATCCTCTTATGCTCCTCGGCTAATGTTGTCGAGACGGTGATTTTCTTTATCGAGACGGACACATATGAATTGAGACTTAATTTGAACCCGACTGTCCGGGGTGACCTAATTTAGCTCGGTCCCTGATATCACACGTGCTGCCCGGAAATTCACCTGGGGAGTTCGCGCCCTTGAAGGTCGTAGACGCTTATTTTCCGGGTTACCAGTAATTACAGAGAAACTGTTCGGCATCTCTGTTTTGATGAATTTATTAACCTTGACCCCGGTGAGTTGCGGGATCTGCTTGAAACATTTAACACACAGCATTATCATATCGCTATATCTATGTGACAAATGATGGATCTGACCCATGTGACCCCCTGACGTCTCATCCTAGCGTGTTTGGCTGCTTTTTCACCGCCAGGAGGCTTACGTTATCACGTGACTGTCGCCCACCGACGTCACATGACCGGGGATGTTTGCGCCCGAAACGTCAACAATTGGCGCCACCTGGGGAGATTTATCCACGCGGAGGGCGCGGCTGCCGGGGACTTTTTATCCTGTAAGAATCTCGCAACTCAGGGGAGACATTTAATCCACTCTCCGGATAATCTGGTGAGATCCGCAACCACTGTCGCCCGCTTACAACTTTAATCAGATGAGCTTTAATCTAACGGTAAAAATAACTGGCACACAGACGGTGGTTCTCCTAAATCAGGAGATTATATCAGATTTGTTGGACAAGGTTAAGAAACATGCACATGGTCTGAGGGCGGAAGTTAACCAATTATCCTTGAAAATCTTACCAAGTAATTTGAGCCTTACCGCTCTCCTTTTGTTAGTCTAGTTGAAGTGATTATATATTTAATTGTATTTTACTGTGATTAATGGGCTCACGTGGCTGTGGAATCATTAGTTAGTGTTTTGTTCTTCAGGGTGATTTATATATCAGTGGGGATTATCTATGCCTTTATACCGGCTCTCTGTCAGGTAACGCTGGCCTGAGGTGTTTTTAATCTCAAAATTGATCAGTCTTTTATTCTGGACCTTTGCATCAGTTTAACTCTCCCATGAAAACGTTTACGATTGTATGGCGCAGCCTCTGAACGCCGATAGCTCGGGTCAAGTGGGCGAGAATGGGATGTCAAGGAGATGCTTAATCGAAGACGGTATAGAACGGCTGTCAATATCGGTGCCGTCAAGTAATAGTCTTAATTAAGACTCCATGAACAATATAAGCGTCAGATGTCAGATTTGTTCAGTATTTGTACAGAAAACAGATCTGAAGTGCGGCTTAATGTTGAGATGAAATCGACGGAATCTTATATCATATGTGTAGTCAGGGTGATGGCCAGATATGGGACATCAATTTTCGTGTCAGTCATATTCGGTCATTGCTTCAATAATCTGCAGTCACTGACACATAATCTTAATCTGAATGTCGCCATGCATCCTCTGCCAGTGTTATATTGCCGCCCACTAATCCGGACCTTGGCTCTTCTGTGGAAGCCGCTAGTTTTAATCAGATTGCGTTAGTACGTGGGGCAGGAACATGTTGTGCCTCCGGGAAAAAGTCAGATTTGATCGTGTTCAGTTAGTTATTACTGACAATAGTATTCTTGCCTTTTTAACTGAGACTGCTAACATTTCCTCCTTTTCAATGACCCCCAGGAGAAAAAACCTTGCTCAGATATTGATCATGAGAACTTTCAAAAGCCTTGTTCTTCGCTTAACATGGATACAGTGGATGCCATTTGTGTGGCTTGCAGTGACCTTTATTCAATCAGGCCACTTTCACAGAGTTCTACTTCGATATTTCCACGTTACCCATCATATCACCCCATAGATATTTCCAAATAGATAAAGGAAAGTCATAGCTATAACATAACGGACTAGTAATAGTGTTTCCTAGGCTGCACTGCACAATCACTGCACAGCACGAAATAAAACATTCATGCAATGCGTCAAATGAATAGTCGTCCAGACATCTAAATATACATTAACGTTTTATGAGTCGAAGTGGTCCAACATACAATACATTTGGTACATTCTGAATTCTGTCCCCTTATTGCGCATCTCCAAACAGCGGGGTTGTATAGTAGATAGTGAAGGGATTGGTCGGGAAGCCCGTCATTGTCTGACAGAAAACGCTAACGTTGGTCCACAGCAGTTATTCTCAGATTAATAAGAGAGATCCTTGATTGCTGAAGCTCACGCGCCATGGAACGACATCTATTTGTATGGACGTATGGATTCTTATCAAAGGAGATACTTCGCTCGTGTCTTTAACTTTTAAACGGCCACAAGAAATTACTTTGCCGGCTCAAACCCATTTCCTTCACCGAACCCAAAACATATTACGAGTGTGTTGTTGGACAATCGGACCTGTCCTGAATAAGTGAGGGCTATATTTGAGAATGTATTTGATGCCCCTCGCCCGGATCAGTTCGCGATCGGGGTGGTAATATTGACCACCGGAAGTGGCTCATCAGGTCAGTTCTTTGCTGAAGAGGTTAGCGCACAGGAACCATTAGGTCGGTGCAGATCGTATTGCAAGGTCACTTGCCTAGGTTGAAGTTATATCGGCAGTCGTGTCTTGTTAATCGTAACAAAGCCAAATAACGTTGTGTGTAAAGTCAGTGAATGCTATTAAAAAGCAAATCAGATATAGTTTATAATTGACAGAGTTTAGGATTGAGCGGATTGGAGGGAATATCTATCCTGCAGATCAGGTTTAATTATCCATCATCTGTGGGAGCTGCGTGGTGTGAAAAGAACGCCAGCGAGCGTGAGAGAAGACATGTGTTGCGGCCTTTCATGATGACCTAGCTGTTAGAGGGAATGTTACAAACAAACTCTAGCACTATATAACACACCCGCGTTTCTGCTGGCGATTCAATTAAGTAACCAGCATTAAAACACTTAGCGCTATACTATACGAGAGTTTCTGCTGAACATAAAAGTGAAACTAAATTTACTCACAGAACAAAATCTCATAATGTGGTGATGGTTTATTACATTTCTGCCCATCGATTCACTCAGCGAACGTTTCGAGACCATGTTTTAACTGGTATTGTAATCGACGCTCGCTAGTTGATGCGAGAAACGAGAAACTGGGTACATTATTCCGGAAACATTGGTTAGCAGGAGATTGAGAGATGAGGTTTTGGCAGCTCAGGTGGAAAATTACGGTAACCTTCAACAGTGTGAGCGGGGCGAAAAGAGCTGTCACATTTTCTCAGTGCGGTGGAATGTGCTCTCATTAAAATCAACTAAATTATCAAACACGTATTGGGCAACAATACCAGCCATCCCTGAATCAGAAATAATATTACCCGATGATGACTTACTCATCCCGAATTCGTTAGCGCGATTAATGCGCAAATATGTAACGGATCAAGTATTTGTACTATTCAGACTGAGCTGACAGCAGCATGCTCATATGTCATCTCTAGCATGATAAACAGCACACTACAATGCCTGATAATCAAACAGTTTGTTCCATAGCAAACTGCAACAGGTGCGATTCTTAATATGAAAAGTAGAAATGATATCGGTAAGCGTGGTAGTCATTGAACATCTGATGTTATTTTACCCATCGTTCGGAGCATTCCAAGCATGCAGGTCGGATAAGGTTCCGAAGCTCAGCCACAGAGCCGCATTTTTATTGCGGACAACAATTCCATTTTTTATAACAATAGATGTGATTTTATGCCAGTAATACGTGTGATTGTTGACTGCTGCCGTGTCCATTAACCAGACCAACAACTTATTGCCTGCGAGTAGAACAATAGTGAGAGACAAAACGTGAGATATTTGAAAACTGAGACACAGCTCGACTAGGATATATGTTACATATATCCCGATTTTGCATTTATCCATTGCACCCAGGATTGCCCTTGGGGTAAACGGGCACAGTTGAAAGTCTCGTCAGTGTTCTGCAGGGACAGATTAACGTCTCGAGTTCCTCAGTACCATATTAATATTGATATTAGTAAAACAGAAACATTCAGTTTGTAAACACTGAGTTAGGCTGATTTTAACTCTCATATCAACTCATGTTATCAGCTCAATCATTACAAATTAAGAGAGATTGTGGGACCAACACTGATGTAGTAAAGAATATTTATAGGCGGCCTCCTCATATATGCACGTTTATATGAACTAATGGGAGTTGGTATAGCTGTCTTGACATTCAGTCATCTGATAATTCGGATAAGCAGCAAGTATTGAAATTAACGACTTAACAATCACAATAAACTGGCAAGTTGTTGGTACCTAAGATAATTCCATCCATGTTGCGGACAATGAACGGGATGTGTGAAGATGTCAGGGCTGGAGATGACGTCATGGAGGTCTCGCGGGGTTCGTACAATGAACCTGCCATCCTTTAATTGCATTAGTTTTCCGAGCAAGCTTTGTTTGGAGTTATAAGGCTTCATTCATAAATTCGACGTGATGATCAGAATAGAGATAAAATGAACAAGGTGCTTTAACATAAATGATTCGGTAGGAGAGGTTCCGTCAGGTTGATCATTTATTTGGCGGCTCATATGTTTTTGATAAATGCGATTCAGCAATTTCAAGCTCGTATTCTCGTATTCAAGCTCACAGAGCTTTGACCTCCTTGTTTTCTCGGACGGTACTTGGCAAGTGCCCAGACCATCTTCGAAATTATGATTAACTGCTTACCCCAGAGACCAAAATATCGATTAGGGATCTTTCCATTTTACTAATCCAATAAGATATAATCATCGTGTCGACGTTTATCAAATTAACACAAGAATGATCCATCGATCTTTTTATCAATTGTACATTATTGATTCTTCGTTTATGAGGTGTAAAACACGAAACGAGACCTATTGATAAATACATTCTAGTCGCTGATGATTATTGTTATCTTCACGAAAATGATATGCTCCGAATTGATACACTCCTTTTACACGCAACTACATGCCTCACAACATCAACATAAGTGTCCATCGTCCGTCTTCGGTCTAGTGATCATAGCAGAGGACGAGATTGAGAGACAATAAACCGGATCAGCTAGAGATTATCTCTTCACGCGGGAGATTAATCAATCCCGGGATTCTCGTCGTGATTTGTTAGCCGCAGATTGGCAGAAATAATGGAGGAATAAACGAATCTGACAACTCACCATCGTTCTCCGTTACATCCGAGTGGCTGCGAATCAGGAGCCTCGGTGCTTCCTAAACACCAGGAAACCAAACCGAGCAAACTGGACACAAATAAAAGTGCGTTAAGAGTGTTCACGTTCATTCTGACAGTTGAGATGGAGTTGTTGTAACGCCTAGGTGAGTTGCTGCTGATGTATATCCACGTGTCAGCGTGTGGTAAATGTTTCCGTAACCTCTGCCTCCCACACCTTTTATCAGTCACAGAAGATGCTGAGCCACCCCTGGATTGGCACTGTTACTATAGTAACTATAACATCTGCCTCCCACGCCTTGTATCTGTCCGAGAAGAATGCTGAACTACCCATGGGCTGGCGCTCTCTCCTATCACAGTGGGCGCTCTCAGTTGCCGATACCAGCTCTTTTCTAACGGCGCGGCAGTTGCTGCTGACGTTGAAGTGTAATTGAAGTGTAATTAAGACAGACTGACGGACGGAGGTGGCTGGTGGATCTTAGATGTAACCGGATGGTATTGGTCCGTCAGAAGTAACACCGCGGAAACAATTGAGTAACGTCGTCTATTGACTTGACTATGTTTACAAGTTTGATCCATGAAACTAGTACATCAACGTTAATGCGGTCAGTTAAGGATGTGGGCCTACAAAGTTACATCAAATTGCCAGACGAGAGAAGCTTGTAACACATCCCCGAACCACTCTTATTGATATTGTGAAACTTGGCAAATGCAATGAGTGCATTCACTAGTTCGGATCCAAGCCTAGATGTATCCATTTAGAACCCGTAAAATCGGCAAATTGCCTCATTTCCGTTATTACATCAGGGAGGTTAATGGAGGTGGCTGGTTAAATCTACAGTGCAGTCTTGTGCTTGGTCCAATAGTTGACTGATTTCCCTACAGAGCAAGAACTGACCTCTGTGTCTGTCCAAGCGCGGTGGTCAGCATGCACTGGACACCGGATTGAGATGTCATTCGTTAGTGACTTATTTAGTCTGAAACCATGTTCATAATTATGTCGGTAGTGATCATCGACTGCATGACCAGCTTCAGAGATGCACATAACTGTTGAGACAAATATGCATCGGGACAGCCTACCTCCGGGTTCCGCCTAAATTGTTCAAATTGGCTAGAAGACTTAATTGCCTGTCGCAATCAACAGGAAATGGAGCAACAGAAAGTAGGTCACGAGCTGTAATGTAAAAGGAACGAGGAACGAGGAACCGGTTGGAGCGATCACATTTATGTGATGTACGTACAGCGTTCATGAGGGATGACAGCAGTTTCAATTGGCTATAAATAAGGGATCAGTTTAATGATACACTGAGCGTAAAGTAGACCAATATTTTCAAGGCCCCTAAACTAGGCCATCCTAGGCGTGATACCCGATATTGAATGTCAAACTAGGCCCAAGTGCGACAATATGAAGCTGAGATATAAACTATTCTAACAATACATGTGCGGACATTTAGTCCCTGTTGTTATAACTCATGGCATGGCCCATGATTAATAATAACATTCAGCAGCCATTATATTCCTAACTTCTGCCTCAGAAAGTAAACAATATTTGTTTCACTCATCTTGTGAACTGAATATAAAATTGTAACTGTATATTTTATGAAAGATTAGAAGGATGAAATGTTTCAATATCAATTGTGGCAGCCTCGGATTCAATTAACCGGAAGCTGTGATTTCCCATGTAAAACCCAACTATAACTATGATTGCGATTTATCACCTAATTCCGTGATCGTGATTATACTATTGATGTTCTTCCGAAACGTCATAAATCGAGTGCGCACTCTTCATATTGTTACTCATAAATAGAAAATCAGAGATATCAAGCAATAAGTCAAACAAATGTGGGTTAATTTGATTCATATCTGCTCATTGAAAAATGACTGCGAAGGTGCGTTTTTTGCCACGTCAAGGCAGAGTTATTAAAAATGTATTTACGGCTTCTGGCTCTGTGACCCCAAAGTTCGAATATCCTATAAAAAGTCTGAATAAACTGTTTAATTAAGTTGAGGTGAAAACTCTTGAATCTGAGCAATGTGAATCCGATCATTCAGATAATGTTGTCTGGGATATAATGATACATGTCTGGTCAATTTCCTTCTGAAGTAGGTTTACAAATCATTGAGATTATTGAACTGAAGTTGGCTAAATACGGACTGTTGGAATGAATTGCCTCTAGAAAACGTAGCACAGATCGAAATCGGACATTAATACCATGTATACTTCAACTCTGAGTTCATTTGAACCACATTTATTGAGACCTTCCACTTTGGATCGAATACGATTCTGCACACGGATTTCTTGAAATCGATGACGTTTTATACTTGATATATGAATGGATGCGAAACATAGCTCTCTTTTATATTCCCGCCTGGACCTATTAGAACATGAAACTCCCACCCTGTGTACAAATTGCCGTGGAGGCTCAGAGCGGTAGAATATTGGCTGTTCGACTTCTAATTCAGATTCAGACATTTTTATGGCGGACACTACAGTAACCAGACGTGTGAGACACCCTCGAGTAAGTCACATCCACCAGCTTCGATAAAAAAATATGCAAAACCTAGGAAACAATTTTGTAGATTCTGGAAATTTTTCAAATTGTCTGTGATTGGAATCCTTTTCCTCCCTTTCCGCATAACTGAACGACTTATTTTACTCGTCATTTCCGTCCTTTTTTATAACTCGTCAGATGAGACATTTATTCAGTGGTTTTTTTTAACAGAATCACCGAAGCACCTTAACTATTTTGAGGTGTTAGGTACGCTATTCAAACCGGCGGCCAACTTTCTCGTATGTTTATATGACTTAATGAAAGCTGTCAATTGGACATTTCCAATGGTTGTATTTACTTGGCTGCAGTCATCTGACTGCACTGAACTGTCTGCATACAACTGTCTACATTCAACTGTCTGCATTCAACTGTCTGCATTCAACTGTCTACACTGCACTAAAGTGTCGTTTCATATGTCTGTAATCGGCTTCCTTTTCTTACCTGTTCGGTCTAAATTAATTAGCTAGCCATTTTTGAATAATATTTTTACACTAAAACTTTGAGGTAAAAAGGAAAGTAATCGATACTTAGGTGGGTTTTTTCTTCATGCTTTGGGCACTTGCCAAGTACCATCCGAGAAAACAAGGAAGTCAATACGCAAATCCTAATTCTCTCTTACATGAGAAAAACAAGTCTTGAATCAACGATTTCAATAGTGAATTGAATACTCATCATGAAAACAGGTACGTAATATGTACTAAGTTAAACGTACAGCAGAATACGAGCTTGAAATTGCTGAATCGCCTTTATTAAAACATATGAACCGCCAAATAGATTATCAACGTGACAGAACCTCTCCCACCGAATCATTAATCTTATAGATCACTTTAATCATGCTATCTAAAGGACGGCAGGTTCATTGTACGATCCCCGAGAGACTTCCATGACGTCATCCCCAGCCCTGCCTTCTTCACACATCCCGGTCATTGTCCACAATATGGATGGAGCAATCTTAGGTACCAACAGCATGCCAGGTTTGTTTATTGTGATTGTGAAATCGTTAACCCTAACACTTGCTGAGAATCCGACATATCAGATGATTGAAAGTCAAGACAGCTATACCAACTCCCCACTCGCTGATATAAACGTGTATGTAT
>JAXGGS010210745.1:1294-16138 GCA_035585475.1 Armandia brevis | reverse complement strand
TCCGCTAAAAACTTCAGCCAGATCTCGGTCAGCCCTTTCCGGTTCAAAGGTCAGATCGCGGGGACGCGCTCTAGCTCGGTGGTGCTCGTCGACAGTCAGGGGAGGGGAGAGTTCTTAGAGATGTCGTTTCCGGTTACTACTATACACAGCGGGAACTACTCACTGACAAAGGTCGTGTTTGATCAAAACTTTTTACCCGCAAATTTATAAAAACAAATATGATGTGTAAATCATCTTCTAAATCGCGAAAGACATGTTTATCTCAAGTCTAACCGTTTATTGTTTTGTAAAAATAGCTAGCGCTATAACTATTAAACATCATTATTGTTGATACAAGTTGAAACAGCAGCTGTACGACAAACTTTAAAAACATATGTTATATAACCAATCAAGTAAATAAAGACAACACATATTTCTGTAGCACCTATAAACGAGTAGTTTTTTTCAACTCTGAAGACCTAGTTTTTTCTTACTTTGCAGATGTATAGATATAGTTGTGGTAAATGTAAAGATGAGAAAACTTCTCACACATCTAACGCACACAGATTGCAGTTTAGAGACAATGGCATATTGACATGGTTAAATATTTCGTAATTGTTATATAATGGCCAGCAGCATATATATTACGCTTGAGGGGTGCGCCACCAAACACAAAAGGTGAAAGCATGATATTGACATGTGTGTCGCACTGTGCACACCGTTATTAAGTACAAAACAGTTTCGCAGTTCACTCATCTGAGCTCACGACTGCTTTCTCTTTGTCCAGTGTCACGGAGTTAAAAACTCTACCAACCACCATCACTAGCTCCGCTGACAGGTATGCAATTTTTTGTGTCTCAAATTTACTGACGAACTGCATGTATCTGTGTCAGGAAAACTCATATACATACACGTACCTTTACTGACCTATATATTCTGCCTGATAAAAGCGTGGTTAATTTGTTTCGAACCTTAACTGCATATATGCGTTTAGATTGAATTTTATTATCTCACCTGCATACTGTTGTTATTTTACTTGAATAATCTATCTGTGATTATGCACATGTAAGAGTTATTGATTAATAACATTGTCTGATTTGTTAATAATTTTAAAATTAAATATATTCCGTTGAGGCTACTTAAAAAGTGCAGCTATGCTTCCGACCCCTTCGTCGAGGTATGGGTCACAGCGACCGCAGCAGATACAGCAGCAGCCGATCATGATATATATTATAGCCAAGGCATAAAAAATCCATTCTACGGTAATCATCCAAAATGCAAACTTCATAACGGTGCCATCACAGTAGCTGTCCATTGTAGCATTTACCGATTGATAATTTTTGTATGAACCGTATGTGAATACAGAGCCTAGAAAATAAGAGTTGGTTGATCGACTTAATAAAACAAAGTAGTATGATTGAATTTTATCTTCATAAACTCATCATTAATTTCAGTTACAGTCTTGACTCGATATCAATGAATATTTCGTATTTCTGTATTGATGACCCACCTGCAATTAGCCATCCAAAGAGGATTAGTGCAAAGGTCAAAGGAAGGACACTGAGCACCTTACTAACGGCTTTACCCCCAACACACACCAGGATAACCAGTAGTAGGAGGGCGACAAGCGTCCATCCAATACCGATTGCACCATCAATAAGAAGATACATAGGAATGAGCGGCTCAATCGGGCAGGCGTCCTTGAACATGATCCCTGATTTAAGAGAACACTTACAAGCAGTGATTTTTATCGTACAAAAGACAAGCAATAAAATTCTAATTACGTTCTTTTCAAAACTCACCAAAAATCAGACATGGTATTTTAATGCCTAGTAGAAATCCGTGGCAGATACCCGATAAAACACGATTTGGTAGCTCTTCTGTTACACAAATATGAAATAGAAAATACATTTCAAAATTCTTCAGATATACCGTTTCCATCAACAATCGAACCTTATACTCAAGTAATATCATGCACCATATATTTCATCTTCGAAATCCGACATGGTTGCAAAGATGATTTCAGTACGGGAAATTGTCTGCTTGCTTCGACTTTCGTCTCAAGAATTAAATGCGCAGATCGTCCACGTGACTGCATTTGATGTGCACGTGTGCTGTTAGATTTAAGCTCCAATAGAATAATGCATCACCCTCGATAAAGGAATCCGGCTGAAACATGCAATGAATCTGATTTGTTTATGCTGCTGTAATTGAGTTTGGTAAACCACCCGTGAATTCCATTTAAATTAACCCAGGCATGCACACTGTTTTTGTGTATTTCTGGCCCTGCTACATGCGGAGGAAATTTTACAGCTGTACAACTACGTCTTATTGCTAACATCAATGACTTGCGAATTATTCCTAGTACTAAAACATGTACCATCTTATGACTATTTTACACTGATGTTTTTACAAACAACTATTGCGACTTAACATTAAATGGGAGGAAATTTAGTCTACTTAAGTTTTCACAGATTCGGCGCATGTTTGTTCGTGATTATTTACATCTCTTAATAAGTGATCCGACAGGTTGTTTTGTATTCAAATATTGAAATTACGATATTCAAGAGCTTCCTTGTCACTTAAGTCACGATCCCACAATAATTCAGAGTGAACCTGTATTCTTCCAGTTAACCCCGATCAAGTTACTACTTGTCAGCCTGCTATACTACTGGGGTAATTAATAAAATCATCGCATTTAACTACCATAGAGTCTCATGTGACTGTGTTATTTCAGAATTGTTGTGATTGACTGGTTGGAAGTTGAATATTATAAACAATAAAGAATCAAAAGATCTAAAACAGAAACTTATTATTATTATCTCCCAACTTTTGTTTGTATATGCTGATCTGCCCTGAATTTTATCGTTTATATGCAAAGATGACTGAAACTATTTATTAGATAATTGAACCGAATATATAACATACGAGTAGTATATATAAGATGAATTCAATATGCATAGCAATTCAAAGGTATAGTCCCCTTTGGCTTCACAAACAGCCGTCAAATTTTCTTACAAACTGTGTCAGAATTTCCACATTTGTACAGTATGGTCGCCATATCAATTATTTCGACCACTGTTATCCTCAAGCTAGTGAAAACTTATAGCACGCGAGTGAAGAATTATTCCACAAGTAGGCCTCCTATGTTCCGAGGGTTTGATCGTTGCACAACTGCATTGAATCCTGATACAAACAGGTCGGTCCTACACGTTTGTATCATTCACCATGATCAAGGTCCTGTTAAATCTCCCAATTTACTCTTATAATAAAGTTATAAAAATAGATGTAATGTAAGGTAGGAAAAGGTGTTTGTTTGGTTTTATCGGTGTTCTGCGACAGTCAGCCGAGGTGATCAGATCACCGACTCATTAGACGACTCACTTTATCGCTGAGCAGACATGAGCGGAATCAGTGAGGTGCGAGGAAAGATAAACAAGATACCGGTCAGGTGAATATTCCCTATATTTATATTGGGGTAGTGAACATGCAGAAGCAGAACACATAACTGGACCACAGGATGCAGCTTGGGGTCATATCATACAGATCTGGTGAATCCAGGAACTTAACACAATAATAAAGTTCAGTGAAGAAGGGGAATGTCCACAAACCGTGACGTTCAAATGTGAATACTAACATCTATATACATTTGTTATCAAAATAAATTGACGTTACGGTCGTTTTTACATTATATTTAGTCTATTCAATGAAAGAAAGAGAAAACATGGATATCAATTCAAAGGCGGAACTAAGTTGAATTGATGAGTTTTACGGCCTATCCAAATTCTCACAGAGCTCGGACTGTAGAGACGCCGATTTTCATTATTCAGGTGAGGATGATAATCATAATAAAAGGAAAGAGAATTTGCGGTATTCCGAATTATTTGTAAATTGATATATGCTGATACTTTGACATGATCACATCCAACCTGGCTTAAATTTACAAACATAATGTTTATGTTTGCAGAACTTGGTAAGCATGTTCCTGTTCTGGTGCCTCCCCCTGCTGTTCAATATCTGCATAAACAGCTCCGTCAGTGTTATGTTTTGTTTTACTTGCAGATGTTGCCATGGTAACGTTGCTGTTAACATAAACAGGGGGCGCTGCCTCAACAGAGAGACATTCCTTAGTTGGTGTCGTCCTTCTCCTGAAATACAGCATAAGTCGTCAAATATCATATTATCAATATTCGGTGAACTTTGTCCATTATTATCAGATGTGTAGAACTGTAACTTACCTAATTAATATGAATATGATCACAGGGACAATGATGAGCAGCTCTATCCCAATTGTGGCACCGACCCCGATACCAACCCCCTTAAACATAGACGAGTCTGACTGATCTACACGGAGAGAAGATGGAAATTATTAAAGTCCGGTGTTCTGTATTAAATGAAAAATCATTTATCAAATATACGAGTTTACATACATGAGTTTTGATAGCTTGCCAGACAAGACATGCAATCATAGGATCCGGTATTTGTCGGTTTTGTGACAGACGTCGGCGTGGAAGAAAGAATTACTTGGTCGGTACCGATGGTTGAAGATGGTCTAGTGGTTGTTTTTGCGGTTGTGATTTGCGGAGGCGAAGCGCATTCATCTGGTCACAATTTAGTTTGCATTAATTTTAATTCTAATCGATGAGACAAAAATTAGAGTATATAAGTATATGACTATTGGAAGAAGAAAAATGGAGGAAAATGATATAGCTAATCACCTCTTTCACACACATAGTGCAATGCTGTGAGTCTCCCAGCCTCATACCACGACCCTGTAGTAGCGTACATAGCTAAATCTAGCGAGTTTACCGGTAGTGTTGTGATATGAGGGACCCAGTCCCCAGTTACCTCACTCCCGTCCTCCCAGATGTACGTTGGTATAGTAGAAGTTCTCCTCGCTCCGATCCAGTGATTCTCTGTGCTGCTCACTGATGACGACCTTGACATTGTGATAATGTGAAATGCTTCTAAAACGCAGCAGATCAATTATAACTATACGCATTCCTAATCACTCTTAAAAGTCGAACTTATATCAAGTCATGCGAGATGTATTTATTACGTACAGAAGACCCCTCATGAAACCCAGCTCAGCTGCTGAATTGACACTGACGAGATCTCCACCCAGAGATTGACAGCGTTTTCTGGCGTCTGAGTAGTTGAGGACGCTTTCTACAGGGACTCCACCAGGTGCGTTAGCAGAGCTGATGTAGTAACATCGGGCATTGTACTTCTCACTCCAGCCCGGGGATGTTGGACAGGAGCAGCTACCAGCTACAAATACCGGACAGAATTAATCAACGTGTTTAGGCTACATTAATTATTGGATACGAGAGGGCGTGAAATATATTCTTGTCTTTAGGCAGGGTAGCCCTTGGGTCACTAGATATTTTTCAAATTTATTTTGAGGATACTGGTGTTAATTTCTAATTCCACGGAGATATACATGGTTATTTGTTGTTATTCAGTCATTTGAATCGGGTTTGACGATGCTTAAGTCATCGTGGGTTGCTCCTGCGAGCCATATCATTAGTGGATTTTGTCTTAAAATGCCATATAGACAAATTACTGTGGAACACTGAGACTGGATTTGCATTGATTGAACCTTTTAACGTTTTGATAAAGAGTCATAACAGTCAGTTATTGATTATATTATTCACACGTGCACTTACCGTAAGGTGTAGTTAGCAACATCAGAAGGCCAACACGAACGAGTGTAAATTCCAATGGTACTTTCGTGAAGCAGTGAAGATTCATGACTGTTAACTAGATATGCCAAATATGTACACGTCAATGTAGACGGGCTTTAATCTTCAACCTAGATCTGAGTATGACAGATATGTACTCTTTTCACAAACACACGATGGGCTATTCCTGCTGATGATAGCTGTATTTGCACGATACACCCGGGAAGGAAGTTTAGCTTGGGTTTTCTTGAATGATCGTCACGCATGATCTGTGTTGCATATATGTACATGACCTATTTTAGTCATGTTATTGACTTTTCTCTACTGCAGTTGAACGTGACCAGAATAAAGCATCGCCGTAATACAAATTTACAGTGTGTGACTTTGTCATCGTGTCATGTTACATCTGATCTCTTTTATGTAAACTGAAGCTTTCAGAGGTTGAATAAATAGTCACTTTAAGAGATAAATGTCAAGCAAATGACTATCAAATATATTAATTCACGATCGTTTTATATTGGTATAGGTGGGAGCTGAGTTACAATAACCACTACAACAAAATCTTAATTATATAAAATCCGCTATTTATCCCGCACACGCAAAACGTCACAGTAGTTGATCCTACTCTGATCATGAGGTTGGCTAGTCTCAGGCATTCCAGGGAGTCCGTTACTTTAACCATAAGCATGTATGTCTCACAGACCTTTCTCGAGGAGGTCCTCAGTGGACAGTTTCGCATGCAAATCTCCGTTTCCAAACCTGAGCTGACGGAGCTAGAAGTAAGACCTCAATGAAGCTTGTATGGACAGGGTGTGATTGTTATTCAGGAATTTACCTTGTAAAATCTACGCTTGAGCTGTTTGCGATCCCTGGGTGCCTCACCGCTCGGATCCACACCGGCAAACATATTAAATCTCATATTAAATTACATCAACAACACGGTCGTTTCAAAATTTATTTTTTATTTGTTTCAGCAAAAGAAATAGAAAATAATATCAATACAAAATAGGAGGAACTAAGATTTAGTTTAACATGTACTCGGCTTAATACAAAAAAACATATACCGCGGATAGTAAAACGATTCGCTAATATACATAAGCTAATCAACTCATATTAATTCAGTTTAGTGAATCTAATGATTAATTCGAGAATATGTAGTTTGCCTACTTGTTTGATAATAGATATGTAAGCCGCGTAATTGTTGGTTAATGAAATACATGTAATAGCAAGCTAAGACAGGAGGGGATGAAGGATTATAGTGAAACAAAGGATTAGTAGAACTATGGAAATGCATAATACATTGTGGTAGATTAAGCATTGGGTAAAGAATAGTAATGATGAGTTACAACTTGGTAATGGATTATGTATTGTGATGTGTCAGGATTGATATTAGCAATAGATTAGTAACATGGTTAGTAACAGTAAACATGGATTGGTATATATAGGAGATTGTTCTATCATATGTTGTTCAGTATGATGTGGAGGAATAAATATGTAGCAATACTTCGGTGCGTAACTTGATCCCTTAGTCATAACCTTACAGATAGATCGATGGTTTGATCATGTACAGACTGGCTTTATTTTCGAATGTTTAAGCCTGGAGAGCCTGGTATGCATGCTCCTGTTCGGGTGGTGACTCCCCCTGGTGGTCAATATCTGAATAAATAGCTGTATCAGTGATTTTGTTTGTGGTAAAGGGCGATGATGTCATGGCAACGCTGTTGTTAATGTAAACAGGGGGCGCTGCTTCTTCAGATGTAGATTCCGTGTTTGGGGAATTTCTTCTCCTGAAATCAAATTGAGCGGTAAATAACAACTATATTTTCTCTATCTCTATCAGATGGGAATAATCTATTTCTGTTATCCTGTTATTTAATACTGACACCGACCTAACTACTGTGAATATGAGGACAAAGGCCAGGATGAACAGTCCTATCCCTATGGTGGCCGCTACCCCGATGCCAACCCCCGTATATAGGGACGTGTCTGACTGACCTACACCTAGAAATGGTAATAATAACAACACATTGTGAATAATTATACTTTTCACCTTAAAATTATAATATAACTATCTGTGATTATTCGGGGGGTGTTGAACCTAACATACCTGCCTGTGTCTGCGCTGTCGTCGTCTGTGCGACCTCAGAATTTCTAGGGTTCCCGGAAGCCTTCGACGTAGATGAAGGAAGAACTGTTCCTGTGCGGGGAGTTGAAGATGACTTTGTGGTTGTTGAATCGAGAGTTGTTGGTTTAGGGGTTATTGTGGTGGATCTTTCACTAGTTGCTGTCGTGGCTGTTGTAGGTGCTGCTGTTGCACAAACATCTAGGAACAATCAAGTTCATGTTATGATTAGTTCTTTTATTAGTCACTAGCTGTCGTTACCCGCGGGTATTGCTAGTAACTATTCGAAAAAGTGATGGGAGTTAAGTAAATCATTCCCTGAGAGCACCCCTCCTCCAGAACATAACAAGTTATCCACTGACACAACCATTCTCAGAGAGCTATCTTACGCCCTCCCCCTCTCGCCCCGGTATGCAATACACACCAAGTCATCCACTGACGCACCCATTCCCTAAGAGCTTACCTGCCCTCCCCTCCTCACCGCTAAACAAACGAACATCTGTGAACCAGTTGGCCCCCATGTGTGACCCAGTTCCGTAACCCAATAATGAATGTTCGGTAAAACTCACTTTTTGACACTTTGTCAAACTTTTAGTACAATTTGGCAAATAAACAGATTTTACCAACTCGGAATCCGCCGATTTCACCCAGAACTCTCGAAATCGGGTGCAAAACCTTTCGCTTAGCGGGATTATATAAAAGATTCTATTTCAGAACTAGAGGCACACAGCAGTTGTCCTCAAATGGTGTGATAAATGTGGACTCCAATGTTACTCCAAACCCTATGTGTTAATCGATGAAGATGATAACCAATGACCTTTTTCACACACAAAGTGTAAAGCAGTTGATTGCCAAGCCTCATGCCAATCTGGATCGGCGTACAAAGCTATATCATGCGAGATATTTTTTATTATGACTGTTGATCGGGTCCAGTCCTCATCAAAATCACTTCCGTCCTCCCAGATCCACTGTCCATAGGAATTATACCGTCTCCTCGCTCCAATCCAGTGATCTAGCAATGGTGATGGCCACCTGGCAAGACTGACACAACTCAAAGCGTTTAAAGTACATCAACACGAAAACAACGGTACACATTCGTTCATGGCATTTGTTTAACTCTTGGAATGATAACAAATATTTTGGACTGTAACTAAAAGTTTTATCTGCTTACATGAGATCAATTAAGAAGCCGAACTCATCTTGGGTACTGGCACTGATGAGATCTCCACCCAGAGATTGACATCGTTTTCTGGCGTCTGTGTAGTTGAGAACACTCTCTTTTATTACTCCACCAGGTGCGTTAATGGTCCAGGAGCTTGTGTAGTAGCACCGGCTTAAGTCACGTAACGTAGTTCTCCAGCCCAGCGATGTCGGACAAAGACAGCCATGAGCTACAATGAAAGACCAAAAACAGTTCTTTACCAGCTACACAAACATAACAAAAGCAATCCAATTAGGCCACACAAATGTAGTGTTGATATCTCAGCCTTGATTTTGGCCAGGGTTATCAGTGAGGGTTTGATGATTCGACTGCGCGCGGATGAGGAGTTCGCTTTCTTTCGGGGGATGACGGCGCTTATTTTCTTAATTCATGGGTGGATACAAGGGTATTAATCTGGTTTCACTTGAACTGGTGTAGAATTTGACGATTCACACACAACAATACTCACTGAATAGTTCGTAACATTCCGTTTGTTTATTGTAAATTGTACAATATATATAACATGTGGTTTGGGTCATATATATAAAGTGTGGGATAGAGAGAACCATGCCACCTTCATACCTGGCCCGTGCCCATGGTTAATTAATGTGTTAACTTACAATGTAAGTTCAAGACGCAAAAGTCGAACGCTGAGACTGGTTTGCATCTATTGAAACAATATATGTTATGATCATGTCGGTTACTGATTATGTAGTTTACACGTGTATTTACCGTATGGTGCAA
Source organism: Armandia brevis (assembly GCA_035585475.1). Lineage (NCBI taxonomy): Eukaryota > Metazoa > Annelida > Polychaeta > Opheliidae > Armandia > Armandia brevis. Next base: position 6,408 of record JAXGGS010210745.1, on the reverse strand, counting down.
TTAACATCAGACTAACAATAAGCGCAAGTGGAAGTTCTGCTTTAAAAAATCTGTGAAGATCCATGGCTGCCGACTAGATATGCCAAACATGTACATGAATAGGGGCTTAAATCCTCAAATATATGCTCAAATAAGATGATAACTTTAATGCAACGATACAACCAGGAAGAAAGGTTTAGTTTGGGCTTTCTACTGTGATCACTGTCGTCATGCATGACCTTAGCTATACATATTCATTCTCCCATACACACATTTAATTAGTTTTCTCTGCTTCGGCGAATATCTGAATGGTATAAAAACACAGTTAAGTGAAAACAGAATAAAAATCTCGGGAATACAGAGTCTGACTCTCGACTGTTACAATATGCAGAATAGACAGATGGACCTCTACTGTGAGTGAGAACATCTAGGGATAAATAATCAACAGGATGGCAGTTTAATAATTTTAAGTGACCATACCCCCCCCCCCTCGCTCGAATGAAACTGAAGAGATACCCCCCTGCTAATGACGTCGAGCATCTCCGACCTACACTAAATGCCCCTGAAGTCATTTGCATCTTTGATAGTGTGTTGCCTCTCTCCAGATAATTTTTTTCTAGTGAGGTGAGACCAGTAATAAGTAACAACTAATGGATTGATTTATGATGTTTATCACGACAGAGGCTAACTGTTTTCACTTGGCAAATACGAATTCTATGTCTGCAGAGCCTGGTACGCATGCTCCTGTTCGAGGGCTTCCCCCTGGTGTGCAATATCTGCATAAATAGCTCCGTCAGTGGTCTTATCTATGTTACCGGGAGATGTTGCTATGGTTACATTGTTGTTTATATAAACAGGGGGCGCTGCTTCATCAGATAGAGATTCCTTGTTTGGTGTCTTCCTTCTCCTGAAATATAGTTAATAAAATATCAGGAAATTGTCATTTTGTGTCCATGATTATGGAGTGGGTGAACATTATTTCTGATACCCTGTTCTAATTCTGTAAAACTGACCTTATTGATATGAATATTATAACAGGGACAAGAATGAGCAGTTCTATCCCCAGGGTCGCACCGACTCCAATACCAGCTCCCTTATACATGGCCGAGTCACACTGACCTACACGGAAAACATTGCGCATTATGTTTCATTGAATTGAATTGAGTTTTGAATATATATTTTTTCTTTGAGTGTGCTGAACCTAACATACATGTTTCGTCCGTCCTCTTCGTCGTCTCCTGTGTTAGCTCGGTATTTATAGGGTTCGTGACAGCCGTCGACGTAGACGAAGGAAGAACAGATGCTGTCCTGGTTGTTGAAGATGGTTTTGTGGTTGTTGATCGGAGGGTGGTTAGTTTTGGGGATATTGGTGATGTTGGATTAGTCGTTGTTGTTGTTGTCATGGATGGTGATATCGCACAGGCATCTAGAAAGATCGGAGTTGACATGTGATCACTGAGCCAAAACAAGACGAATATAACATAGTTTCCTACGTGTTTATGAAATGAAACGTTAATTGGTGGAAAATGTTTACTGATCAAGTAACATATTAAGATGGTATTTTCAAGTCATATGGACGCCTTTGTAACTCGTGATCCCAACCCCATGAAATCGATAAAGAAGAAAATTAATCACGTTTTTCGCACACATAGTGTAAAGCTGTGATTTTCGGAGCTTCAAACCACGAGCCTGTAGTAGCGTACAGGGCTATATCTAGTAAGGAACTTCCTATTGTTGTGATGTAAGGCGGCCAGCTTCCAATCACCTCACTCCCGTCCTCCCAGATCCAAGATGGGGTAGCAGAGGTTCTCTTCGCTCCGATCCAGTGATTTCGTAGGCTGCTTCCTGATGAGGACCTGGAAATCATGATCAAACTTAATAAATCCAACGCATAGGCATAGCTATATCTGTACACTATCTTGTTACTCTTAAAATGGGATCTAATTTTGACTAAAAATTGTTCATTGATTACAGAAGATCCCTCATGAATCCCAGTTCGGCTTCTGAATTGACACTGATGAGATTTCCACCCAGAGATTGACAGCGTTTTCTGGCGTCTGGGTAGTTCAGTACACTTTCTACTGATACTCCACCAGGTGCGTTTCTGGTGCTTGTGAAGTAACACTTTGATAGATACACCCCACTCCAGCCTGGTGATGATGGGCAGGAGCAGCAACGAGCTACGAATACAGGACCAGAATAATTCCCAGGGGGTTTATACCGTGACTGGATGTTATTTGAATGTTATGATCGACGGCTATGCAATAAAGCTACCGATAAATTGTCGAACTTACCGTAAGTAACTAACATCATCACAAACAGAAATCGTTGGAGAAACACGCCCATTGGTACATTTAAAGAGCTGTGAAGAGTCATGGCTGTGATTTCAAACATTGCTATGTATATGTGCAAAATTGTCCTTGGTAGGCAGTAGCTTATGCATTTATTCTAACAACCAGGGAGAGAAATTTTCATATGGGTATTCTCTAAATGTATCGTCATGCATCAACTGGTCTATATAACCTGTGTACATGTCATGTCCCCATTCAATCTTAGTATTTACTTTTCTCCACTACGGTGAATCTCTGAATGCTGTGGAAATCTAGTCAGGTATGATCTGTATAAAAAACTTCTGTTATACAAACTTTTACTTTTTCACAGTCTCACTGCTATATGCCTATTTGCGCCAGATCTCGTATAATAATTGTCTGTGTATGGTGTATTCACGACGTGTACAAACATGTCAGACCTTCTATGGTTGAATTAGGGGTCGCTTGTGGAGACGCATATTTTCAATGAATCAAACTTATCATGCGCTTTATATTCATTTGAGGAGTAGTGTAATGCATGAGTGTCGATTGCAACATTTTAAAATCATAAACTTTTTATGTAATAACAGATATTTAATCAGAAGTAAGCCTCTGAAGGTAAATATTACTCTGAGCAAAGTTACGGTCATACAAAATATTTTATTCATTGTTGTTCTTAGTATGATTATGGATAGATATTGATCGAAGCCCCGTGCTCCATGAGAAATTATATCAATGTGGAGCAATAAAAAGATATAGAATTATACTTGAATAAAATTTCCAACACTCCCGACACGTCACAGTTCTTCTTGAAAGAACCGTAGTTTCAAATCCACAACTCAAGACTCGCAGCTCAAGACCTGCATTATTTAATCTTTCTCCAGTTTGTACTGGGGAAATGTAAATCGATTAATACGTATATAAGCCGAGTAAGGAGCCTTTTCCTCAGCACTCGAGGCCACTCTGCGTCAAAGATAAGGATGAATAGAGGCTTGAACCGCTGCTGCCTCGGCTCTTTATCAGTCATGTCGTGTTTTATCCGAAACTGATCACTTGTGTATTTGTAAGTAGGACGTGTGAAACATAAACTTTCTGAGGTCGACGAAGTAGTCACTGTACAAGTTTAATTATTCAAATCTATCATGATCGTATATTGAAGGGGGAACATTGAGTCCTGAATTTATAGTTTAATTCAAGAAAGTGTTATTGTTTCCATTGTTTATTCAACATTTGCTCGCTAACAACATACAGATTAAGCTGCAAAGTCATTTAAAAAATCATGACAGCAGATTGTTCAAACTACAAATATAGCATCGGCCATTTTTAAATTATGACACATCATCATTGAGAAACATATAAGAGTTTTCTCATCACTGAACTTAGGCTTAATATGTCTGGTATTCAAACAATTTAGGATATATACCCAGAGTGGAAATGTTTATAAAACATGCTGACTATGTAAGACATAAATGCCCACACTAATTGAATCTTCGTACTCCATGATGAATGTATCGATGCTGCTGAATTACAATAATCACTACAACAAAAATTATAATTATATAAAATCCCCTCTTTTTCCAGCACTCCAGAAACGTCACAGTCTTCTAATAAACCAGCTGTAGAAACAATCAGAATTTATACAATCAAAGGTTTGTTTTTTAGTGGAATAAGATAAAAATATCTACACAAACGTATTTACGCCTAGTTAAACTACTATACTACTTACTAGAGTTACTACTAGACGTCTGGTGCTCTCTTATTGTATCCGGTTTGTAACACATTCGTATACCGTCATTACTGGCTGAAAATACAAACACAAATCCTCAAAAAACGTGTTTTATCAATTCGGAAACCTACATATACATTGTAGGAATATTATAGAGTAAGTTAAGCTTTACTAATATAAATTTGAATACTCAGGAATGACTGTTTACGAGAAGCCATTGAAATAGAATGATCGACGAAATTGCATTCCATGTAATCAACAGCCTGCAAAGGAAATTCGAACCGGATATCTCGCTCTTTAACTTATGGCTATCGTTTGTTGTCAGCTGTTTGACTAAACAACAAGAGACAAACATTGTTATCAATGATTGATTCAGCCTGAAAGAGGATAGATCGATGAAGCAATATCCCAAAGTGTCGCCGCGCTATTCAAAGTTCAGAAATGACGAGGGTAGGTTCTGTCTGGGATCAGTAGAGATAAACCATCACCACTTATCTCCCCTCCACATGAAGCTTAAAGCCACTGACTCCCTCGAGAGAGAGCAACTGTGAATAGAACGCTGCATAAAGCGGCAAATGGCGGCCGGATCTTGGTTTCCGCACAAATGTCACCACTAAATGTGCAATCAATTACAGCCCGAGCACCAAGGAACAAGCTGGGTGCAATGATTCTTTGCGCTGAGCATGTCTTTTCTCAATATCTCCAAACTACCAGAGCTAAGCTGCATCAGCCCTAGTTACCTGACATTAGCTTACTCGTCAGGTATACGTAATAGGGGCCGAGCCCACACCTCATGTTCCTAAAGTCATTTCCAATATTCTGTTGTGTCTCTCTCCTCTCTCCCGTTCACGCAGTCATTAAGCTGACGAAGACGGATTGGTCTTGCTTTCCGTGGTCCTCGATTCATCTTGCAACGACCGATCAACGACAACGATCCACAGCCCAAGACTCTTAGCTCAAGACTCTTAGCTCAAGACTCTTAGCTCAAGACTCTTCGCTCAAAACTCTTAGCTCAAGACTCACAGCTCAAGACTCACAGCTCAAGACTCACAGCTCAAGACTCACAGCTCAAGACTCACAGCTCAAGACTCACAGCTCAA
>JAXGGS010210634.1:0-16140 GCA_035585475.1 Armandia brevis | reverse complement strand
CGGAGGTGGTGCGGGGTGCGGCCATTATTATTTTTAGGCCTTGGAGGAGGTGCGGGATGCGGGCCTTTCTTTTTTTTCCTCGGAGATGATGCGGGCGGGCGGCTTTTTTTTTTTTTTTGGAAGGTTTTGGCCGTGCGGGCGGCCCGTTCTTTTTCTTTTTTTAAATCCAAAAAAAGAAAGGAAATGCGGGGGTGTTCCGGGCCATGCGGCGGCATGTGCGAAACATTTTATTAAGTTTACATGGCCTAATTAGTTACACTAAAGTTTACCCGATTACTACGGATTACCGATATCGATTTATAATATGTATTTCAGGATGATTCCTAATTTGTTCTATCCTGTGGATAACCCTCAACACGATCCTGTCATCGGTAAAGCGCGGGAATTCACGGGTCACCACTTAGAGCCGATCCTGCACGAGTGGTCTGCTCCTCCTCAGCCTCTGGTACATGGTTTGGTCAGACCTTACCACTTCCACACAGCTATTCCAATCATTCCTCACGTAGAGAGCGCCCTAGCTAGGGTCGTCGCCATCGTCGTGTCTCATCTAACCAAGTCGTTCTCCAAACCTCTTACGGTATGAAATTTGGCGAAAATTGTCTTCCACGTATTCTACATAATTCGACAATGCATTGATTGACATACTGTGAGTAATTGATTTTGTGTCGCAGTTTGGCTGCTGCCATGCGCTGTCGTTGCTGTCCGAGAAATATTTCGTCACGCAGTACGCCAACGCGTGGAGTTGTGCGCCTCTTTCTGTCGGTGGAGATAGAAATTCTACGGGTAAAGCGCCACCTGGGAGAAGCTTCAGTAATAGCAGCACAGGAAGGTTGGTAGACAGGTAACATTAACCCACGGTGATGGGATTTGCTTTTTGCTTAACTTTAACATTTTCTTTAACTGTAATTTCTTTTCGGAGTTAAATGTTTCCATTAGTAGAGCTTAATACATGTATATATATATTTAACAATAACGCCTGTTTAGAACGAAATCTAATAACTGCTAATGTAAATATACCTTGTAGTGTAGAATATTTTTCTTTCCCCCTTTCTACAGGTAAGTGTATGCCAGCCTTAGTCATAACTTAACTAAAAGTTGTTATTATGTAGTATCTCAGCTGTCTAATTTAGGTTTCATTATTATAATGCTCCATCACCTTTTACAGCAATGTAAGTGTTGGAAGTTTGAGCAGTGTATTAAGTGGTATGAGCTTGGACAACGTGGGCACTGGTTCTGGTGGGGGACCATTACAGATTATAATATCCATACTAATGTCCTCGCCAATCTCCATGGATTTGTCTGCTCATCATGACACCCTGCAGCTCGCTGGAAACTTGTTTGCAGGTAATAATCATTCCATTTTATCAATTAGCGTTATATTGTTAAAATCTTCACCGCCCATCTTTAAACATGTTTACATGATCTCACGTTTTCAGGTGCGGCTTACAAGTGCCTGCGCTCACCTGAAGATGCGGCTAATGCTGACGAAGGGAGGTGGATCGTTTTATCAGACAGAACGTTGGTTCCATTAGCGGACCTGCTGTTAGCTCACATTGCCAAGTAAGAATTGGCCGCGGCACCATTGATACAGGACAGTCGCGATTTATAAGATTTCTATTCGAATACCAAATGCTGATTGTCTTTTTGACTTGCAGACTGCTGAATATTTGCGCACATGTGATAGAAGAGCTACCACCCGGTCCTCCCCAGACTAAACCTAGTCTACCCTCCCTGCCGAACGCTCCATCACTCAGTCCGATCAAGCGCAAGGCAAAGGGCCTGAAAGACGAGGGCAGCCAGAGTCCACAAAGTGGTGGCGAGAAACAGTCTGCCAAAGCCCAGAGCAAAGAATCATCCAAGGATAGCGAGAAGGAGAAGAACAAGAAAGAAGGACTGGGAGCTTTTTACAATTTACCTCAATATATGAAGCTGTACGACATCATTAAAGGCGCATTTTCCAACTATAAGATATCGCTGGACCTGAGCAGTTCTGAGAAGTTCGAAACTTTACTGAAGATAGCACTGACTACTCTATCGCAAGTGCTAGAAATAGCTTGCTTGCCAGAGATTAGTAAGCACGCCGACGAGATGCTCTCTTATCTGAAATCTACAGTCAGCATGGAACCAACAGGCTCCGTTCTCTGCGTACAACAGGTAACTTAGTAGCCCTTAAGCAGTGTTTTAGTTTTGTCATAAAATGCCGATTGTATGTTGCTAGTCACCAACATCTAACTGCACTGGGCGGACGGCCAGACAGCTATTTAAATCACTGTCCTTAATTAATTTACAGCTACTTGTCAACACTTATTGCAGACTGTTGGAGTTAATTTTTTTAAAATTATGTTACAGTTGCTGAAGTCTTTGTTCGGGACAAATCTCGCCAGCCAGTGGGAGAGCAGCAGTAGCCAGTCCGGAAGCAGGAAACCAGGAAAAGCCACCCGTCTGACCTCAAGCGTCAGACCAGGGATGTACCACAGCTGTTTCACTACACCTTATACCCAGTTTACTCAGAGTCTAGCCAGCGCCACGTTCCGCATGGCTACTACTTATGTTGAACCCGAAGAAACATCTAGGTGAGATCCACATTCAATAGGCATATTATATATTTGTTTGTTAAACCTATTTGCTGTTTACAATGGATGCATTTGTGTTTCAGTCTGATCAGCTGGTTGAGGAAGAGGGCAGAAAAAAAGATTCCGGCCATACTCAAGCCAGGAAGTAAAACTGATAAGTCATCAGTGGGTTCTTACATCAGGCTGTTCGAGCCTCTGGTAATAAAAGCCTTAAAACAGTACACAATCACCAGTTGTTTGGATCTTCAGCAGCAAGTCCTCAATCTACTGGCTCAACTTGTTCAGCTCAGAGTTAACTACTGTCTGCTAGACTCAGATCAGATATTCATTGGGTTTGTAATCAAGCAATTCGAGTTCATCGAAGAAGGGCAAATCAGGTGAGTCACTTAGTAAGCGTAGTGAATATTCGCCCTATCAGTCGGTTCGTTTTCAAAACTCATGTCGATCCTTTCTATCCGTAGGAACTCGGAATCGTTGGTACCATCAATTTTCCATTTCCTCGTTTTGCTCTCGTATGAGAGATATCACTCCAAATCCATCATAGGAATGCCAAAGATCATACAACTTTGTGATGGCATTATGGCAAGTGGACAAGACCCAACAACCCATGGTCAGTACATTTCATCTTCATCTCCCCCTGTAAAACTGTGACGTATAGTAAGTGTACATTGTTTTCTACATATAATGTAATACGAGCGCCTATCATTTGCATTTCCAGCAATACCAGCCCTTCAGTGTATCGTCCATGACCTATTTGTGCTGAGAAGCACTAACAAAGCTGATGCTGGGAAGGACTTGGATACTCAGAGAGAAGTTGTTGTATCAATGCTTTTGAGATTGATAAACTGTTATCAGGTAAAGACACAAATCATTTCCTTTTCTGTTTTGATACTAGTGTATCGTATTGTCGTCATTCCATTTACATGCATTTTTGTGAACTAGGTACTGGAACTGTTGATAGTTGTGTTGCACCAATGTCGCAAAGAGGGAGAAGATAAGTGGAAGAGACTTTCCAGACAAGTGACCGATTTGGTTCTGCCTCTTCTCGCTAAACAGCAGATAAACGTGGATAGTCAGATCGGTCTGGATGTTATACACAGGTTGTTCGAATCAGTGGCACCAAGCGTTTTCAGGCCTGTTGACATCCTTCTGAAAACGTTGTTTGCTCCTGCTCAAGACTTGGTGAGCGGACAACACAGGCTATAGTTATACACTTAGGATTTCGCCTTGGATGATCTATAGTTCATGTTAACGTATTGGTTTGGTTTGCAGAGTACCACGTCCAGCATACAGAGATGGTTGTGTTTGGTGTTGGCCGTCCTTCGGGTAATCATGTCCCAGTCCAAGGAGGAGGTGGTTCTGTCGCGACTGCAGGAACTGGGACTGGGAGTGACCATCTTCTCTGACTCTGTTTTAAGGCATCAGCTGAGAAAACAAACCGGAAGTTACAGGGAACCACTGAACGCAGTGGGTAGTCCCAGTGATAACCCTATTATAGGGAGCACAGCTGAGGAAACATTTGCCAGGTTTGTACTTTGGATTTAGTGATGCATTACTTATCAGTTTAATATGATAATTTAGCAACATTTATGAGAATGGTCTAATTAATCTGTTCACAGGTTTTTACTGCAAGTCATTGGGATGGCAGCAGTGGAAATTAAAGGACGAGTGGTTAATGTAACATCTGGAGAAAATTGTTGCCAGTTTTTGTGTCAAGAACTGGCCCATTTTCTTCTTTTCGTTACTCATATGTTCCAGTCTGGTAATATTTAGGATTTATTCATTACTGGTTCATTATTTGTAATACAGTCGAAAGTTTCTGCGAATTTACATACAAACTAACGTCAATGGTATTTCAGGAACGTATCGTCGCGTTGCTACCATGGCGATGAGCTTAATTAGGCAGGAGCCTCCAGCGCATTTTTACAGCATGACTCAACTCTCCACAGCTTTCAAAGAGTTGTCCATTTGTCAGCCAACTCTTATGCTACAGTGGTGCAATGTTTTCATATTACTCAACTATGATGACCAGACCTATTGGAGTGAAGTTTTGCACACTCCTCGCAAATATATGATGACTAGTCCAAGGTGAGTCCTGTGATGTAATTTTGGCATATTGTGTACTTGTACATTTGCAGTTTTTGGGACTGGAGTACATGTTTCTTGTTGTTTTTCTTCAGCAACCCTAATTATGATGCCTCTGATGAACTTGTGCCAAAACCGTATTCCATGAATTTGGAAATTGTCCGCAGAGGCGGATTGGTTTTATTCTGTGATTATGTAGTAAGTGCGCATTTGTACCTTGCTATATAATATTGCACAGGGAATAAGATGCTGAAGTGACGCCGCGTCTTGTCTTTTTCAGTGTGAGAATTTGAATGATGCCGAGCACATGACCTGGGTGATAATAAATCATGTCAATGATCTGATTCACCTGTCGCAAGAACCTCCTGTTCAGGATTTCATCAGTGCAATACATCGTAATTCTGCAGCCAGCGGTCTTTTTATACAGGCAATACATTCCAGATGCGAAAACCTGTCCAATGTAAGTTTCGATATCATATTATGAAATTGGTCTCTTAGTTTGTACCCGGTTCATTACAATTCGCTTCTTTTCATATGTAGCCATCCCTTGTGAAGAAGACACTGCATTGTCTCGAGGCAATCCACTTGACTCAAAGCGGGGCTTTGCTCACTCTGCTAGTGGACAAATTTCTGAATACGCATCATTTGGCTGTGTCTAGGATATGTGATACTATAGCATGTAGGAGAGTGGAGATGCTACTTGCTGAGCCAATTTCTGTAAGATATAACCAATGATTATCACGCTTCGTTTTTATCCACAACTCTACCAATTTAAAGATGTCTAAGGTGTTTAAAATTTGTGTGTGGACAACAGGAGAGTAGTGGCCAGCTGCCTATCGAAGACTTACAGAAGCTGTTGATGTTTATAAAAACGACGGGGCTTACCAGAAGACATACGAGACTGGCGTCACTGTTAAATAAGTTACACACGGAGATGTGTCCAGGAGACAAGCTCGTCCTGTCCCCGGAGAGAACACACCCGCTGGCTGTCACGTCAGCTGGCCTCTCAGAGATCGATATGAATAAGGTGCGCATAATCAAGCGCTTAAGTGCAAATATGCTCACGGTTAATTGCTTTATTGTATCGTCTGATTTACTATACATATATGTTTGTTTTTCTTAGGATTGGTTCCAGTCTATTACAAGAGATCAGTGTTTCGGTCAGAATGTGGATGCTAGCGAATGTGCAAAGCTGCTACAGCATCTGGATTATACAAATATACTTAGTGTGATTATGGCAAAGGTAAGCGGATCGGTGCCTACTTTTCACGATAATGAAGATTACAAAACTCTTCTCGTATACACAATATTTAGACATTACTATATTGTATATCCAGGAATGCAGCTTGACGATACTCGATGCATGCCTTGCTCTCGGAACTGTAAGAACAATCACCTCTGTACAATTGGCAAAAGAAGCTCGTCTGTCGCCATCACCGGACAGTCCCCCGCATAGTCCTTCTAAGGAACGCACCTTCGACCCGCTATTCCAAGCTGCTCAAATAACCTTAACCAGACACATCAACAACATCATCAACCTCCTGCCAGTTCCTCACCAAATCATTAACTTTGATGAAAACGTGACATCTAAAGACGAGCACTATCGTGAGAAGATGGAAGATTTTGTTACTGACGGCTCATGGTTGGAAGAGCTCTTCCAAATCGCCACTGCGCTGCTCCGATATCTGACTTGTTTGCCCATGTTACCATGGCAGCCAACTCTCCCAGAGGAGGCCACTAAGGACATTGGAAGATTTAGTGTCATGACTTTAGAGGTAAGTAAAAGTGTTTGGCATTATTCACATAGTTTTTGAGTATTTGCGTTTTCCTCTTAGACATTCTGTTTGATACATTAGTGGTACAGGACTTAACCCAGTTGTACAACTTTTTCAGGTGATAAACTGGATGTTACAACACGATCAGCTGCCTTCCTCTGGACCACTGCAGACGACTCTAGAGTGTTTTGCTCAAGTTTTGCAAAACCCTCAGATTTGTTCTGTGATTGGTCAAAAAGAGCAGACCACCTGGGTTTGTTCTGCAATATGGACGGTGCATCAGCTGCTTTCTTCTAGTAAGTGCTATTCGGTGTGTTATGTAACTTACATTGTTTTGCAATCACCTTAATCCATGTTTCATAAACTTTTATGTGTATTTCTGATTTTATTTTTACGTATTGTCTTGTAGTATTAGTATTACCTGGAAGTCAACTCGTCAACCTCGCTAGCCAAGAAAGTGCCGATGAATTTGGCAACCCAACATTTGATGGTAGGGCTGTCCTTTGCAGAATAATACCATTTCAAAGAGAATGGTACGCTCACTACATGTATTTAGATTATAGCTGTGACGAAATATGATACAAATGTCGGTGTTTCTTTACAGACTCGCACCATGCAATTCGTGCCTGTGATCAAATATCAGAACTGGTTCACTGCCTGAAGACACATCTGGATCCGCATCCTATTGACCCCGATATGCCGCCATTCTTGGTCCGACCAATCAGAAACATCATCATAAGTAAGCAGTGGCAAGCTCGATTCAATAGTCAAAAATATGTGTAAATTGCCATGAACATCACATAGACGAATGTTATAAGGCATTTATTGAGAGAATTCCGGCATCGTGCTGCAGGTTTGGCCCGTCTGCCCTTGGTGAATAGTTACGCACGGACACCACCCCTTGTGTGGAGGATGGGGTGGATGCCCTCGCCTATGGGTGAGATGAAGACCAGGCTTCCTCCTCTTCCACAAGAATATCTGCAGGAGAAGGATGTTCTGAAGGAGTATATTATAAGGGTGAATACCCTCGGATGGACGAGTCGGCAGCAATTCGAGGAAACGTGGATGTGTTTGCTTGGCGTTCTCAATCCTGGTCCGATGGCGGAGGAACAACGTTTAAGCCCCGAGGTTAGACAGCAACGTTTCTGCAGGCAAACGCCATAATACGAAAATACTTTAATATCTCATGCTGTAATGTGATAATTTCAATTATTTAGGAAGACATTGATCAGTGCCAATGTTCAGTGTTGGCTACCAAATGTATTACGTCATTGCTGGTACAGACGACACTCTCACCACACTCTGGTAATCCTGCTAACAGTGTGTGTGAGCACAGGCCCAGAGACAAACCGCTAGCTTTCCTACACACAAGGTATACTCAGGCTTAGTTCATAGATCACAAGGTGATTTGTGTTAATGCATTTGATTGTTGAATTATTTAATTTATACTACTGTCTTCTGTTACTTCAGAGTGGGAAAGAAATTAGTCGGCGTTAGAAAACTTGTGCAAATGGAATTGGATTCGATTTACAGGCAAAGGTAAGCGTTGCACTGACGAAATGCTACTTAATATGTTATTACCGATTGATTTGTATGTACATTTTCTGTTTTGAAAGAATAATCAATTCTCTCAATATTTAATTAATTTAGGAGCGAAGTAGAAACGCATCACAGCTATAGCAAGGTTTCAACGCAATATGAATTGGATAGGCATTTATTTGTGGGTAACATGGATCGTATTGAAAACAATAGTGAATATGGACTTGGTCAAGTGAGTACAATTATTCATTTTATGCGAGAAATCCAGATATAGTGACTTATTGGCTTAATCGATTATTTCAAATATCGTTTATAATCTCATGTACACTGCTTTTTGTAGCTATCTGTTGAGTCTATGTGGGCTCTGATTGGACTATTGGACCCTAACCAGTTTATGCAGGACTCCGGCAGTGATACTACCGACACCACCGGCAGCTCGTCTGTAGAAAGTCCACAAACCATCTATCCTCCCGTTACCAGGGTTACTGTTGCACCTGATGTTAAAGAGCGCTCGTCTGTGACCGGGGGTTTAGATATCAACTCGTGTCTACAGTTTCTACTCGAGTTGTATGGACAACTGTTGTCCCCTACTGCTCATCCTAGAACTCCCCTCATGCAGCTCAACGAGACCATCAAATCGGTAAATATTATTAACAGAATATGCAGCCTGGCTGTTCATGGAATTTACATTTGTTCGCAATCTGCAGGTAAAATTGTCTTTCCCTAGGTGGTTGCTCTATCAGATGTATTCACGGAAAAGTCACATTTTGAATGGATGTTCGATGTGCTTCTCGAAGTGCAGAAGTCTCATCCTCTAGAAGACGAGCTTATTCAACAATACCTAGTTGTCGGTATTTGCAAGGCGGCAGCGATTGTTGGAATGGTAGGCGTCCATCTCTCACGCTTTACTTCGTTAATATCAGATGTTATCAGTCTTCTTGCCCTACGTGTACCTGAAGGTCGTTGTCACACAGCAACGAGTACGTACTGAGTAACTGTATTTGCAGGATTTTGCGACAGCAGAGCGGGTAGTAAAATATGTGGAGACTTGTGTAAAGAGCCCCCACCTCCCCACCAAAGTCTCAGCCCTGTACGCCTCTCTCTACCTGTTTGAGATGGGAACCTCCGAGCTAATTTCCCAAGTACTTCCAATAATCACCGAATACATCTCCAAAACTCTAGCCTGCATCTCTCCGTAAGTCGCAGTTTCTTAATTTCCCTTACATTACATCTGAATTGTTGTACAACTAAACATACATATACATCGTGTGAAACACAAAATCTGCATCTGTACCGTTTTTATTTATTTATAGCACGACCATTAGTAGCCAGGAGCACGTACTTGTATTATGGACTGTTGCCTTTTTCGTAATTGAAAACTATCAGGAAGAACTTAAAGAGGGGGATTTTACCGCCAAATTAATACAGGTAGTTTAGTACGACTTTACATAATTTATTATATCGATTCATATACATGTAGACGTATCTTTGATATAATTTGCTGATGATCGGGCCTGCTCTCGTGTTCTCCTCCAGCTGGCTTTAATCAGTGTTTCTGCCCACGAGGATGTTACGTCTATGACAATCTACATGGCCGTGATGAAAGGACTTGAGCGACTGCTGCTGGCAGACGTCCTCACCAAACTAGACGCAGAAAATCTCGTGAAACTTAGTGTCGACAGGTCAGAGATAGTTATGCCTTATACATGCCGCCTATAAAGACATCATAATTTGACGACTGTTTTGGATGTCATATTGTCATATTAACTGTTTATTATTTTAGGTTATGTGTGCCAAACCCACAGCGTTCCCTTGCTGGTCTTGGACTAATGCTCACGTGCATGTATTCAGGTAGGGCCACTTTTCCGACGTGTAATTTTCAATAGGTTCATCCTGTTAGAATCTTACTTCAGCACAACATGTACAGTGTATACTCGTTCACTGTTATGTTTGACGTGTCCTGAACATAGTTATCACGCGTTTCTGGTCTTTCTCACTGTCATACAAATTGCTTTCGAGTAGGAAACCTAAAATTATGTAAATGTGTGCGCGATAATTAACTTAATACTAATTCTTTTTAAAGTGGCTAAATTCACCAGATCAGGTTTGTATTATAATGGTGAAGATTTCGTGCTGTGTGTGTGTGTATTTTCTGCACTTTCTGACTTATTTTTGCTTTTAAATGATTACTCCTTCATCTGAAATCATTGAAATGTCGTGTACTGTGTCCATAAACTAGTCTGAGTTGCTATTAAACAGCAGCATGACGATTGATCTCATGTTATCTGTACTATTGATCAATGATTTAACTTCTTTGATTGGTTTTGTGTGATGCCCCGATGAATGTAAAATTGACCGGGATTCATGAAATAGTCAATGACATTGTAATATATTAGGTGCTATTGTTTTCCTACTTTAATTCATTTATTTTAAGCGACACCTTCTCAAGCGCTTTTCACTATTAGCGAAGCCTACCGGTATATGTGAAGACAAATACATGTATGCGTGTACATGTATATAAATGTATGTGTCTGCTTTCCATGTGCAATTTGTTAGCCCCATAAAGAGGTACGAATAAGATAAGTTAAAACTAGTACCTGTAAACCTTTATAAAATAAATGCTGTATCTGTCATTATAAGTTTAAAATACCGTCGCTTACGTCAGTTGGTATGGCACTAGGTTTGACATCAGTCCCTGATATGCATCAGTCTCTCAAAACCTATAATTTTTACCATGGGTATTTTCGATTACACAAATATAAAGTGAGTGTTTTCGACACGTAGGCAAACACGGGGATCAGTGGACACCAACTCAGGTTATTGAGAATCCAAACTTCTTCCCAGGGCCCCAGTTCCAGATTTCACAAGATCCAGAGTCATTGATTGTTGCGATGGAAAGAGTCACTGTCCTTTTTGACAGGTTGGTAATCACCAAACCCTTTGATTATTAATAGTGATATATTACCTAATTCATTGAGGGTTGTTAACTTGTCTGTTATTTCTTGCAGAATAAGGAAAGGCTTTCCCTACGAAACTCGGGTGATTACCAGAGTGTTGCCGTCATTCCTCTTGGACTTTTTCCCTCCCCAGGACATTATGAACAAAGTCATCGGTGAATTCCTTTCCAACCAACAGCCGCATCCGCAACTCATGGTTAATGTAGTCTTCCAGGTAACAGAACCACCACACGCTCGGAATATACAGCTGGAAACATGATTAATAAACAGAATACATTCGATCGTTTTTATTTTGTTCAGGTATTTGCCAGTCTACTCGAGAGAAAGCAGAATTCGTTGGTGCACGACTGGGTGATGTTGTCTCTGTCTAACTTCACACAGAGGACACCGGTTGCCATGGGAGTCTGGAGTCTAACTTGTTTTTTCATCAGCGCCACTACAAACAGCTGGACACGTGCTCTGTATCCTTTACCATAGTGTCTCAGAATATCTGCAATCTATTTGTTTTAACCAAGATTTTTATTTAAATACGAAAATTCACAAATTTGTTAATACATACTTCTTACATTTGCCTTGATTCTAAGTTTAGATTGCCTCACATAATAAACAGAATGGGCAAGATGGACACGATTGACAAGAAACTATTCTGCATAGCCGCCCTCGAGTTCAGATCACAACTAAGCGACGTGTCACAAAAGAGGGTGTTTCGTTCAACGTTCCAGGCGGTAGTGAACCTCGGGAGCCCTTATACCGAACTCCTCGCTATGTGTTCTTAAACGTAGTAGTAGTCTTTCATTGTATTATATCTGTACATAGGCGCACTTATTATATGTATATATCGCTGTGATGTACAGAAAGTTAAGCCATTGAAATGGTACGATTGTTATATTGCAGCAGTGTTAATGTCACTACAAGTGTAAGCCGACGGCTGCTCACTTAGTTTGAGCTGTGATGTGGTCGTTTTAATAGTACTTGCCATGATATATGTACATATCTTGCTTCAGATTTATGCTTTCATATTCCATAATCCACATATTTTTGTTTTAGGGTAAAACCCCATAAGATACTGATCGTAGCATAGACTTCATCTCCTGTTTTTTTGGTAAAACTATTTTTCTTTCTGTAGGTACTTAGATAACCGATATTTTCAATCATTTATTTGTTTGACGACTACAATATAACTACATTTCACGAAGCTCTTAAGATAACTTTAGGTTATTTAATTCTGCATTTTTCCGGTTTCAAGTCTATAAAGGCTTATTTCACATGGATTGTCCTTATTGATATAAAATAGCACATTAGATAATCATATCATCTCTACTGAATTGTACTCTAGCTGCCAAATAAAATTATGCACATTCCATACGAAATATTATCTATGTACGACATGTAGCTGTTTAGATAGATAGTGATACAATTTATCGTATTTGATTGTTTACATTCATAAAAGGGAGCAGCTTCCTCCTACAAATGTCCCAAGAATGTCATGCTAGTGAATTGCTGATAGTTTGTTATGTCATACGATCCTACACTTATACTGACGGGGATGCATTTGAACAAAGAACGAACGGTAATAATTGATAATTTAACTACACTGACCTGTACCTCTGTTAATCAGTTATTTTAGGGTCAAACTAAATTGTACGTGTTAGAAATATGCTGCATCGGTATATAAATATGATTGTATGGTTTATACGATGGTTATCCACCTACTCGTAACGTTTCAAATGATTCACTGAAAGCAGCATGGTCATCACTGCATGAACTTATATGTATATAAGTTGAAAATGAATTATGATATTGTACCAAAAAACCCCGGCATTTCCACGATATATTAGAATGATATCCACAATATTACAGGCAGGTGTTTGCGAGTGCATGTGTATGGAAATAAATTGAAAGTGTATCATACATTGATGATTTCATGGTTTTCGCATTCATTTGTGCTTAGTCGCTCATTGAAGTGAGAACGCGTTTTTACCATAAAACATCATTTGTTTGTTTGTAAGAGCTTTATTGCTTATGGAGATTATGATATTATATTTAACGGATCAACAGCAAAGCAGCGGGAGTAAGTCGCCCATACGAGGCTCTCCATCGCGTATAATATTGATTTAGCTAACAATGTTTGCCGGTTTATGAAAACGGCTCTGAAAACATCTTTCTCAGAATAGAAGTAGTTTGGTATAGTAGTACATGAGCCTATCGCACCTCAGATCGGGTTAATGTAATAATTAACCTCGGCCACTTGTATTAATGGGAAAGCGCTATGGGAGACAAACTGTACTATTGGGAGTCATATATTAACAAGTATGCTTGTAAAATGTACTCTAGTATATGTAATCGTGTGCTGCTGACTTTTAACTGTTGACCTATAAAATAACTTGTCACTAGGTTCACTTAAATGGACATGCTTTTTAGACGTGTATTGTTAGTGATACCACAAATACCTGTCCTAAATCATCGCCCTTCACTGACGACTTCCCCAGGCAGTCACAATCATATCGGTAACGTGGAGTGTCCGTGCAAGGTATAGTCAAGTGATAGCACCCCCCGAACCAACAACCATCTGAACCATACTGGCCAAAGTCTACCACGGGTACGAGGTGATATGAGTGTGTAACGTAAAAGTTTACCGAGCTCAAGATCGAAGCTTCATCACAGTCACTGTGTTTGTGCGGAGAGGTGATAACATCCATAAGATACTGATCGTAGCATAGACTTCATCTCCTGTTTTTTTGGTAAAACTATTTTTCTTTCTGTAGGTACTTAGATAACCGATATTTTCAATCATTTATTTGTTTGACGACTACAATATAACTACATTTCACGAAGCTCTTAAGATAACTTTAGGTTATTTAATTCTGCATTTTTCCGGTTTCAAGTCTATAAAGGCTTATTTCACATGGATTGTCCTTATTGATATAAAATAGCACATTAGATAATCATATCATCTCTACTGAATTGTACTCTAGCTGCCAAATAAAATTATGCACATTCCATACGAAATATTATCTATGTACGACATGTAGCTGTTTAGATAGATAGTGATACAATTTATCGTATTTGATTGTTTACATTCATAAAAGGGAGCAGCTTCCTCCTACAAATGTCCCAAGAATGTCATGCTAGTGAATTGCTGATAGTTTGTTATGTCATACGATCCTACACTTATACTGACGGGGATGCATTTGAACAAAGAACGAACGGTAATAATTGATAATTTAACTACACTGACCTGTACCTCTGTTAATCAGTTATTTTAGGGTCAAACTAAATTGTACGTGTTAGAAATATGCTGCATCGGTATATAAATATGATTGTATGGTTTATACGATGGTTATCCACCTACTCGTAACGTTTCAAATGATTCACTGAAAGCAGCATGGTCATCACTGCATGAACTTATATGTATATAAGTTGAAAATGAATTATGATATTGTACCAAAAAACCCCGGCATTTCCACGATATATTAGAATGATATCCACAATATTACAGGCAGGTGTTTGCGAGTGCATGTGTATGGAAATAAATTGAAAGTGTATCATACATTGATGATTTCATGGTTTTCGCATTCATTTGTGCTTAGTCGCTCATTGAAGTGAGAACGCGTTTTTACCATAAAACATCATTTGTTTGTTTGTAAGAGCTTTATTGCTTATGGAGATTATGATATTATATTTAACGGATCAACAGCAAAGCAGCGGGAGTAAGTCGCCCATACGAGGCTCTCCATCGCGTATAATATTGATTTAGCTAACAATGTTTGCCGGTTTATGAAAACGGCTCTGAAAACATCTTTCTCAGAATAGAAGTAGTTTGGTATAGTAGTACATGAGCCTATCGCACCTCAGATCGGGTTAATGTAATAATTAACCTCGGCCACTTGTATTAATGGGAAAGCGCTATGGGAGACAAACTGTACTATTGGGAGTCATATATTAACAAGTATGCTTGTAAAATGTACTCTAGTATATGTAATCGTGTGCTGCTGACTTTTAACTGTTGACCTATAAAATAACTTGTCACTAGGTTCACTTAAATGGACATGCTTTTTAGACGTGTATTGTTAGTGATACCACAAATACCTGTCCTAAATCATCGCCCTTCACTGACGACTTCCCCAGGCAGTCACAATCATATCGGTAACGTGGAGTGTCCGTGCAAGGTATAGTCAAGTGATAGCACCCCCCGAACCAACAACCATCTGAACCATACTGGCCAAAGTCTACCACGGGTACGAGGTGATATGAGTGTGTAACGTAAAAGTTTACCGAGCTCAAGATCGAAGCTTCATCACAGTCACTGTGTTTGTGCGGAGAGGTGATAACATCCGCACCTGGCCAGAGAAACCTTTAACTGCACATTGTGAGGTAACATAGGCCCATCTCCAAATGGGTCAATAAACATATACATGAATTAATCTAGCGAAAGCCGGGACAACACCAGTTAACCCACTGCCGAGAGCATAATGGCGATTGGTGACAGTCGATCACTTATCATATCTCTATTTAAATGAACCAGCTTCTCAGATTTTGAGCCCATTATTTAGTTGTATCTGATGGTGAGGAAGAAAGCAGCAACATGAGCGCCGGAATAAACGACTATATAGCAGGAGCTGTGGGAGGTAGGCAGCAGTTTGTTAATAAATCATCACTTCGGTTACTACTCATAATAGTTATAATCACCTTTTAATATCTTGATGCATGAATTAGACATACGCGATGTAGTATATTGCGTATTTTCACCTCTACAATGTATGTATTGGTTATTGTAACAGGAGCTGCTGGGTTGATTGTTGGGCATCCTTTTGACACCACCAAGGTAATTAAAGAGATGACAAGTAGCACCACACCTCAATTTTAAAAAAGTTATTCACAAAATACTTAGAATAATACTTGTGGAAATGTGGAAGTCATCAAAATTTATTTGTTTGTAATTATTTCATCCCTCAGGTACAAATGCAAACGGCGCAGACCAGTCGCCCGTACAGCGGGGTATTGGAGGCAGCAAAAAACATCCGTGCGCATGGGATGGTAAAACTATGATATCATAATTTAATAATATTCTTATAAGAGATGTTTCTGATTTTTTAATCTGCCAGGGTGCACACCAATAATTAATCTACAATTTACCAGCTTTCTATTTTTCTATAATCTCTAAAATATGTTTCGATTAGTCAAATGGAAATCTTTAAACTTCTGCAGACC
>JAXGGS010210523.1:0-10499 GCA_035585475.1 Armandia brevis | reverse complement strand
CTACAAATTAGCTAGTGGCCACTTGTTGTGTGAGCGAGAAGTCCACCCATCAGCTAGTGGCCACTTGTTGTGTAAGTGGGAAGCCCATGCGTCAGCTAGTGGCCACTTGTTGTGTGAGCGAGAAGCTACGAGTTAGCTAGTGGCCACTTGTTGTGTAAGGGAGAAGCTACAAATTAGCTAGTGGCCACTTGTTGTGTGAGCGAGAAGTCCACCCATCAGCTAGTGGCCACTTGTTGTGTAAGTAGGAAGCCCACACGTCAGCTAGTGGTCACTTGTTGTGTGAGCGAGAAGCCTACCCGTCAGCTAGCGGCCACTTGTTGTGTAAGCGAAAAGCCCACACGTCTGCTAGTGGTCATTTGTTGTGTGAGCAAGAAGCCCATGCGTCAGCTAGTGGCCACTTGTTGTGTGAGCAAGAAGCCACGAGTTAGCTAGTGGCCACTTGTTGTGTGAGCGAGAAGCTATGAGTTAGCTAGTGGCCACTTGTTGTGTAAGCAAGAAGCCCACACGTCAGCTAGTGGTCACTTGTTGTGTGAGCGAGAAGCCTACCCGTCAGCTAGTGGTCACTTGTTTAGTGAGCTATAGGCCTTCCCGTCAGCTAGTCGTCACTTGTTGTGTAAGCAAGAAGCCCACACGTCAGCTAGTGGTCACTTGTTGTGTAAACGAGAAGCCCACACGTCAGCTAGTGGTCACTTGTTGTGTGAGCGAGAAGCCCACACTTCAGCTAGTGGCCACTTGTTGTGTGAGCGAGAAGCCACAAATTAGCTAGTGGCCACTTTTTGTGTAAGCGGGAAGCCCACACGTCAGCTAGTGGCCACTTGTTGTGTAAGCGAGAAGCCCACGTCAGCTAGTGAAGCCAGTTATTTTGACGTGATTGCCTGGAGGCTGATGCCGAGTGGAGCAAGAGTAGGAGTGGCAGTCACAGCAGTAATCACTCTAATAGTCTGAACCATCCGGGGGAAGAGCAACTACGTGGACAGGCGGCGACAAAGGGCACCCACAGCCAGGTATCACTTATACACAAGCTGCACAACGTTCTGGTTCAAGTATGGTCCATATACCTTAATCACACATTGTTCACATTAAGCTGCAAACCTCACCACTCAATGCTAACATACAACTTGAAACCTAACCGCACCCTATTCAAATAAAGCTTACACCCTAACCTCACAACTCAGAAGTAAAGATCCTATCAAATAACAATATATTTTTAAAAAGGTTCACAACCTAAAAACGCAATGTTCCCGCAAAGCTTAAAACCAAACCTAGGTTTAACTTGGCTGCGGAAGAAGCCACCTCCTGGGATACAGGAAGATGTTGCCTCTATCTCACGGTAGAAATGATTAAGCAAACAAGATAGAAACCGAGTAAATGCATTTTATCTGAGATCAACAACGTGCGTTAATTGATTCCACAGCCGGTGTCCTTCACACGGAGATAAAAGGGGTCATGGGTGAGTTCCGGCTCTGTTGGACATATCAATTCACATTACCAAAATGGGCAAATGTCTTCAAGAATTGACAAATTGATCTAGTCAATCGCACTACATAATATAAATGTTAAAAATCAGAACAATTGAGGTCGTATTGTTTTAAATTAGGTAAGGTCAATCGTGAAATCGATTCTGGATTTTATCAATCTTTTCGTCTGAAATTATCTAGGTAAATATTGACTTCACCCACACGGTCATATATGTAATAATGACATGTCTGTGCCGGGCAACCCTCACTCTTTATATCACACCAAGTTTAATTCGCATAGGCACAAATAGGGTCATCATTGTACCATTTTGGTCGAATTAAGGTACATAACATTCTCGAGATAATTAGGCATTACCCGGGGGAAACGGTGATGTGCATATGTGGCTAGGCTTTGAGGCAATTAGGATATAACAACATAGTTACATAATTATATATAATCGTATCCTCTTTCGTAGAAATCGAGCACGTACGGACCTGTTGTATTATACAAGAAACTCAGATCCCTTGAAACGCAATGATTTATATACCAGCTTATTGTTCTGACCTAATACCGCTAACTGCTCATAATGAATACGCTTTAATCTTAGACGCCCATAGAGAACGTGTTCAACGCGACGTGTCGCTAATAATTTGTGTAGAGAATTGCATCGGATTAGAAGCATTATAGCTAACAGCTTAAATCCATGACATTCATATTTATTTTTAAAATCAAAATTCTAATTAAAATTCCGGGCTTGATTATCGTTGTGAGAACGTACAGATTATATACAACATCAGGCTGTCCACAGCTAAATCTGAACTTGAAGACAGTGTAGGCCTATCGAATTCATTATTTGCATTTGTCCCACTGTAACCCCTTCAATCCCCCCCCTTTACCCGGTTCTTAGCTTACCACAAGAGGAAAATCCACAAAAGCAAACATATGTTTGCTTTGGTTTAAGTAATTGCTCCAGGGGATAGCGTTGTAATGTTATGTAAGCCTAAGACCTAAAACGTATCTCATTTCACGCTGCATCAATAATATAAATGCAATTCTATAAGCTTATCCCATAGGTGTGAGCATATTGGCTTAATTTTGACAAGGTTTGACATTCTTACAAAGGCCTATTTTTTTGCGTGATCAAAATGTCGCACATTGGCCTAGTTTACGTGAGATCACGCTGTTGCACCTTGGCTTAGTTTCAGTCGTCACAAATTTGCTTAGGGTTAGTAGAAACTGGTCCCAAAAAGCTGTCTCGGTTTAATCAGTTGAAATGGAACCAACCAACCATGTTTAAAATCAGTCCGTTTAACCACTGTCACTCGCATTTCCTCCGCGTGGGGGTGCTTTGTAATTGACACCTGGCGTCTGACGTATGTCGCTTGACCTTGTCATTTGTGCGGAAATGTGTTGAGATGTGTGGCTCGCGCTGAAAGCACACCACCTCTGCAGACCTGTTTCAGTGGCAAATACCTGGCCTCTGCCACTATATTTAGCATCCTATTAATGGCTTTCGTGAGTGCCTGACTTAATGAAGCCCTTAATTCTGACACGCACATGATCAGCGACGTACTCTCCAATTCCCCGAACTCTCTCGGCGCAACAGCTTCGCGTTTCGTGAGGCCGAATCGATGCCAGCATCCCGAAGATGAACGTAATGTTCATTCCAGTAAAGATGCTTCGCTCCATATTTCATTCCCTCTCAGTTTATTCTCACCTCATATTCACATGTCATTTAATATCCTCTTTCACATTTCATACTCCTGTTAGTCTCAGAAACAGTGAGCAACAGGCGGGCGCATCTTCTTGTGTTGGACACGGTGAAATGAACATTGAAGACACCCGCCGCCTTTCTAACAGCATGGTGCCGGAATAACAACGTGAAATACGAACAATAAATGCTTTCTTACCTGAACAGGAAAGGGAGCAGCTCACATGTGAAGGACCCATCATCTATGGTGTATTGAATAAACCAAATCTTATCTTGTATAACCACATGGAAAACAAACGGTCTAATTATGGATAGGGATGATCACTAGAGGCTAATTTTGATTACCGTGAAAACGATGTAGACATATGTGGGTCAGGATTAATGTTGCCATTTCCTGCTTACTGACAAGGTACTTGCAGATAAAGTCAATTAAGCTCGACAAATGCAGCCAGATGTAGGTCAAGGATAAACATGAAATTTCAGAGCGTGCCTGGGAAGGGAAACAACGTTCTGCCATCAGTGTTTACCAGTTTTCTGACGCATTATGTTAATGCAGATTCCCTAACTGCGCTACAAGAATATACATATATAATAGTTGCCCCTCCATGTTTTCTATGTAAAACTTGTAATAATTTCTGTATAAAAGGAAATTTATTAAGGGATTCCTATATCATAAGGGGAACTTTTGATATAGTTTTTGCGCAAACAAAGCACAGAATAAAAAACACACATTCGAACTGTTAAATGAAAAGTGATTGACGCTTGAATAACATGGAATCCGGTAAATGGAATGTAACTTAAATTATAGGTTATAAGGGAATTTCATGCATGGTGTTTAATTGAAATCAAACGACAAGAAAATGAGATGTACATATAGCCGGTAAAGTAATTGCCCCAGCCTTAAGAGTTAGATTCTATTCCTGTATGTTGTCAGGTTTAATCGAACATGATATTGGATATGCGATCGGAAGCTCTGCGATAGAAATATCGGATATGGCAGTAGGGGGTGTAGTTCACAATGGCATATATGTGCACATGCCGTTTAATCTATTGATGCTTCCTGTAAAACGGATAAATCGGGGCCTTGTTCCCTAATGAGGCTATTATACAGGCTAACTTAGCTGCTAATTCCCTAATGTTAACAATGATGTTCAAGTGATATAGCAATCATAATATTGCCGTAAAATAAAATAACTTTGTATTTAGTGGATATAAATGATGTATGAATAAAAACTTGTTACCTATTAATTTTGTGTTAGTTTTTAGCAAAGTTGTATTTTTTTATACTTTAGATTCGGAAACTATGCGTTCATATCCGCATGTTATGAGTCATGTAATACATGCGCCGACAAATTACAGTGAAATATCGTGTCGGTTGTAAAGCAATGTCATGTTCAGGTATGTTCATAATGTGAGTACATGATTATTATAGTGGAAATTGGGATGGTATGTGTTATGTTCCTCGGCAGCGTAATTTCCGTTCAATGTAAAGTAGGTCAACTATTGATTAGAATTCAGCGACTGCACTTTGTTTTCGAGTATATATAGCAGGATAAATTCAACATTACCAGGAAATAAGGCTTTGACGTAATAAAACGACCGGATTCTTTCTCGCAGAATCTATGATGTTAACTGAGGGATGAAGTATTGAGAGACAGATAAAGTGTTAAGGCGCCTGGTTGAAGATACTTAACCAGCCTACTACCCTTGACAACAGCGGGGAGCGTATGATTGTGGTTGCCAGGCATTAGTGATCTGTTGCTAGGCATTTATATGCAGCCTAATTTCATGGCAGTTCCAGGAAATAGATTAACGTGTTCATAAACTATAAATAACCCTGAATAGATTGTCAACATGACTGGATGACAGGAGACAGTTCATATTATGATTGATGAGAATGTTGACCCACGACTCGGGAGCTATATTTGAACCTTAAACATTGCCATTTGGTATTAGGATTAACGATGGTGCCTGGTACTTACCACTTTAAATGACAAGTAGACCTATGTTTGGCCAAGTGTTTTTTTCAATATTTATTTGACAGAATATGTATTCATGGATTTACAGTTTAACTGAGTACTGTTATCTAGTTGTTGTAGTAAATGAGCTACGACTTTGTTCCTTGCTTATCTTAAAATCTTGAAATCTTTTGGACATAATGTTTGCGTGTTGGTGCAAACTGCGAAAATTCCCTATGTATAGTTAATTCTCAGAGCTCCCAACAAACAAATATGTAAGCCCTATTCAGTAAGTGTTTACATTCAGATCACAATACTTGGGATCATATTTAGTCAAAGAAGCTCAAAGCTCACAATGGTAAAAACATTGCAACAGGTTTAAACGGTATCATATTTATTGGTAGAGCCAATAGAAATAGGAACTATATTCCTTATGGAAGTTGATCCTTTCATATATATACTGATGCCTTCACTTGGACATCTAAGAAGAGTTTGATTATTAAATGTGACTTAAGCTGTGTGCGTTCGTTTATCGTAAATGAATCGAGTAAGGGCGGTAAAAACGCGAAAAAGAGCGGGAAAATTGGCGAACAGACAGCAGATGTGCAAGTTAACAGCGGGGTAAGAGCAGGGAATGAGCAAGTTAACAGCGGGGAAAGAGCAGGGAATGAGCAAGTTAGCAGCGAGGAAAGAGCAGAGAATGAGCAAGTTAACAGCGGGGAAAGAGCAGGGAATGAGCAAGTTAACATCGGGGAAAGAGCAAGGAATGAGCAAGTTAACAGCGGGGAAAGAGCAGGGAATGAGCAAGTTAACAGCGGGGAAAGAGCAGAGAATGAGCAAGTTAACAGCGAGGAAAGAACTTGAAAATGCTCGCGCACGGCGCTTGCACAATGGCCGCTGCTCTATAAGCTGCGAGCTCCGTCTGCTCCTGCCGCTGTGAGCCGGGGACGCGGCAGCCAGCGATGGCGAGCAGAGTACACCTGACACGTGCCGTGACAAGCCCCGGACCCGACTGTCGCACCGCAGCTTTCATACATCCCCGGCTACGGTGACACAAACAAGACCGCTCGGCGGGGGAAAGATTAGTCTCTCACCGCACCTGTGCAGCCGGTGACCGCACCGCTGACGTCTTCACCCTACTCAGGGACAGGTAACCATGGCAACAGGTGAGTTTCAGTCATTAGTCTTTATACTAAAGCAAAACACGTTTCATTTGTCCTTTAATACATTTCGGTCGGACACAGTGAATTGCGTTGTACACTAAATGTGTGATATTCTATTCGGTGCTGTGGATTTGTGATTAATGCTCGAGTTGGTACTATGGTGTATATCGTGATTTGTGCCTGTCGCACGCGATGTCATGGAAACACGACTAATTGCCGATTGCTTACTTCTCTAATTAATTGAGTCGGATGTGAATTAATGGCAGATCAGCACGTGGAGGCCGTGTTGCTTCTGCGGCATCTCCTGTGCTCAATTAAGCGCAAGATGACGTCTGCTGACATTTCATACATGTGATTTCCATGTCCCATTCTTAGCCTGAGTTATCTCTAATGTTTCACTCTGTATATACTTAATATATATAATTAATTAAATCTCGAGTACAAGACCAGGCAGATTTTCAGCCGATTTATGACATTATGAAATGGGTTCGTACCCATAATTTTGTACCTTGCGTATACAATTACAATAACAAGATCACTATATCGCTACGACCTATTAGTCATACATCAACTCAATACAGAGGATTAGTAGCATCGGTTGAGTCACCGATTGGCCAAATGTCCTCTATAATGCCAGTAAAATGCCATGTTTCAGCAGTGCACAAAGTGTTTGTCGGTTAGTGCAGGTGAAAGCCAATCCTGATCATGGCGGCTCAGTCTGACAAGGCTCCCCTCAGGTTCCTTGTTAAAACCGTAATATGCTATATTACATCTTTTTCAGGTGGTTCACGTACTTGCTGTGCGCTCTAAACGATCGTGTTTCTCCAGGTAGATGAAAATCATGTAATCTGACCCCACAACCCTGGAGGAAAACATCTCGGTTTGACGACCTTCGCGGACGGAGCTTGAGCATGGCTTGTTATTAACTCGCCGCGGTGAAGAAGATCTCGTCGCCTGGAAAATGACATCGCGCGCGGAGACGATGACCTTTGTCGCCACTGATGACCTCTGACATTCAGACGACGTGCGAACACAGCGGCGCCTCGTGTGTGAGCGATAATATCAGGAATAGCGTCCGCTCATGCGCAGAATCACCCGCGACACCTCAACGAGCTTACGCCGACAATTTCGTGAACTCTCGTAAACTCTCGCTTATGTCGCAGATGAGTAATAACCTGTTCACGCCGCTTTCCCGCCCTTTCCGTGTCACGTGTCGCCCAGACGACAGCCGTCTGACTGCTGTGAATTTCCCGCCATTATCTTCGCCCCTCTGAAGTCTCGACATAAAAACACCACGGATATAAATGCGCTGGCGAAATTGTCGGGGATTGTGGGATATTCAGCCAGCTCAGGTCGGAGTGGAGATTATAACTGATGCAGCTCAGTCTTAAGTCACATGATCGGATCCTCAAATACTTGATGTTGACGTAATTGTCGAGATTCACTCGAGTGGCTGCCGGCTAATACGGAGAAAAAACTTTACTGAAAAACGAGGAGCAAAACGTGAACAGAGTATAACACGTCGTTTAAGTAAAAGAGTTTTCAGCGCTCGCATTAACATTATAAGAAAATCTTGCAGCACAAAGAGTTTATTAAAGTTTAGATACAATTTCAGCATTTTACCTCAATTGTGATTGGTAAGATCAAACCTTGAGATCAATTCTGTGTTAATTAGAGCCGAGATAATTTCTATCGCACTTCGAACATCTAGAAAAACCAAACTAAATTACTGTTATGCGAAGTACGTCAGTTTTAGCGGTAAAACTAATCAAGGCAAAGAGAAAGGTATAACAATGATTTACAACAACATTGTGGCTAACTGACGATTGCTACAAACTGCAGATTGTGGCTGACCGAAGATTGAGGCTGACCGAAGATTGTTGCTGACCAAATATTGTGGCTAGCATAGCATTGAGGCCTTCTTAATTTTGTGGATTACTGACGCGACATATATCTTGGATAACCAAGCATGTCCGGAGTTAATAACTCGAGCATCGCCTGGGGGTTTCTGCCGCAGCAGGAGACGTGGCTGGCGGATGTTAAACAATACTACCTGCCACTGGTGATAATCACAGGTGTGATATGTAACCTCCTCGTGCTGAAAACCCTGCACTCTGATCGCGCCTGCGCCAGCGTCCACAACGCCGTCTACATCTACGGTCTGGCACTGGTCGACCTCTGCTACCTCTCCGTCGTCACCGTCATCTGGCTGCGCACCTTCGACCTTGACCTTTACAACCGGGCGGGCTGGTGTCAGACGTGGACGCTGCTCGGCTTCCTCTGCGAGTTCCTCACCATCTGGCTCACCACCGGGTTCGTCCTCGAGGGGCTCGCGCTGCACAAGTTGCGCACGCGTATCGTGTCGGGCGGGTGGTTTCCGGCGTGGCGCCCCCGGTTCTACGCGGCGAGCGTGACGGTGATCGCGGTGGTGGTCTACATGAACATCACGCTGCTGTTCGGGGTGACGAGCTCCCCCCCGGGGGGTAAGTGTCTGCCCCTCCCCGCGCATGTGCACCAGATCCGCCTGCTCAACGAGGTGGACGTGTTTGTAAACGTGCTGCTGCCCTACACAATCATTACCGCGACAATGGCGGCGTCGCTGATGCAGGCCACTGCGCAGGCGCTCCGGTCACGTGGTTCCGGCGAGCGCCGCTTCTCCACGCACGTGCAGGTGGATCACGAGCCGGGCCGCGGTCTCGTCACAACTCTCGCTCTCGTCTTTGTCGCCCTGAGCGCCCCCTCGCGGCTGATTCGCTTCTGGCAGACGACAGTGGATCTGTTTCACGGGCACCAGCTGCTGCATCGTGGCGGGAAAATCGTGATTATCCAGCATGCGCTGATCCAGCTCAGCTTCGCCAGGTCCATCTGCAACTTTCTCCTCTACACGTACATGTGGCCGGCCTTCCGCAAACACCTCTGCTCGTGCTGCTGCTCGCCGGGCATGCGCGGGCCTCCGCGTGAGGAAGACATCGGTGACGTCATCATGGAGTTGGAGACGGAGATGGATTACGTCAGCACGGCGATAGAGAACTCAGACAATGAGCTGATTGAGCTCGTGGAGGCGGGTAAGATTCAGGTGGACTCAGACTCCTCTCAGTCCTGATATCTAGGTCAACAAAGGTCATGTCAATCCTACTTTCCTTACGAATCGGGATATCTAGGTCAACAAAGGTCATTTCACTCCGACTCCCCTCAGTCCTGATATTTAGGTCAATATAGGTCATGTCACTCCGACTCCCGTCAACAATCGGGATATCTAGGTCATCAGAGGTCATGCAAATCCGACGACGTAAACAGTTGGGATATCTAGATTGACATAGGTCTAGTCGGAAGAATATCAACATAGGTCACCGTATTCATGTCAAGTGGGGTAATTCATGGACCTAATGATGCCCGGCATATAGCTCAAGAGGATTCATGTCACCTCAGGATTGTGATATCTAGGTAGACAGGGTTAGGCTAATTCCCTAAATGCTAACACTGAACAGTACTATCGTTAGGAAAACAATTATAATTCTGATGTTCGGAAATGGCTTTATGCCACCGTTATTAATACATGCATTCTATCAATTAAAAATGTCATTCTATTTGATCAATACAAGACAATACACTGAAAGAAATACATCTTTGTATACGATACAGCTGACGCTGTCGATAAATGAAACACTATATTTTTTATTACAGCTAAATTATTTATAACACATTATTGATTCATTATAAATGTGTAGTAGTTAGGTCGCAGTATTGTTTGAAAGTCTTTAAAATGGATGAATTATCATTATATGTTTCGTGTTTTTATTTTTCTGGAAATATATGAAAGCTATTTTGATTAATCAAATGATGAATAAAACAGTAAAAAAACCTAGCAAATAACCAGATCTAGCATGTTCTACATGCATACAATGGCACTTGTTATGCCGCATGTTAGCTTTATTGATTTTATCTGAGTTCCACGATTCTAAGGAAAACATGAGGTTTAAACCCCATCTTACTACTATTCCACATTATAGTACATGGTGCGCCATGAGTCGTCCAAAGTCACACGATACTACTTCTACGTACTGCGTGCAACATGTTGCATCATGTGTTTCTTTATCTACTAATTTGTTTTCTGCACAAATGTGGCTCATTCTATACAATTTATTAATAAGGCAGCTGTTTATTTCAAAACCACGATATGCATGATGCAAGATAAGCGATTTTTATTTT
>JAXGGS010210301.1:0-16147 GCA_035585475.1 Armandia brevis | reverse complement strand
ATACACGGCGGCAAAAAAATGACCGCTAACAATTACATTACACTTCAGCGAACACGGGAAAGGTTGATTAACAATATTGCAACCTTTGTGGGAGACGGGCTGATCGCCATGCCGACAACAGCCATTACCGCCCCAGAGATAGAAGCACTTGAAAAAGACGATGACTATTTCCATGAAATCAATATGTTAGCCTTACGCAATACCGGTCTGGGTAGTTTTCTAAACACCCCAGGTATTGCTTTACCAAATGGTACCGATTCCAACGGCATGCCGACAAGTATCCTCCTGTCAGCCATACCAGGATGTGATGAACAGCTACTCGGCTACGGCCTCGGAGTCGAATCTATCGTCAGATCCTGGGAAGGGTAATTCGATATACGTACACCGATAAAACCTGGCTTAATGGCGAAATCGGATTCGCAGGCTGGGCCGAGCAGCATAGATCAATTGCTTATTAAGCGACAGACTCGGTTGTGCTGGCAGGTCAATCAATCCTTTTGCCAAACGCGGACATAGTCAATTTCCAGTTTCATATCATTAATAATGGCTGTATTTACATCTCCGCCCAGATTGCCGCCTACAGCTACATTAAGTATTAAAAAGGCTGGCTTACTAAAAGGCCATTCTTTGCTTGTATGACTTGATTCTTTTTGGAAACTTAGTGTTTCTTTGCCATCTATGCCCATCACAATGGTGTTCTCTGTCCAGTGCAACTGAAACAAATGGTATTCAGTACACATGGTAGAAATTGATTGCACCTTATGGTTACCCTTTATGCTGCCTTCTACAGTGGCAGTTGTATGAAATGCCGAGGCCGCTGTTGTTTGATTATGGTATTTACCAGACCACTCAACAATATCTATTTCGCCTTGCGCTGGCCAGCTGCCATCCTTGCCTAACATCCAGATAGCTGGCCATGAACCTGCAATACAATGTAGCTTTGCACGAGCTTCATAAAAGCCATAAGGCTCATTACCAATTGCCGCGAGATAGGCTGGTGTATCATTTGTTATTCTCGCTGATGTGGCCACAATGCCATAACCTGCTGGTGCCGATGCATGCGTTTCATGTTTAGCCTGTATAACCAAGTTGCCATTACTAATATATGCATTGGTTGGACTGTCAGTGTAATATTCTTTTTCGTCGTTTCCCCATACAGAGCCACCCAGTAATCTCGACCCTATTTCATAGTTCCACTTCGATGTATCTGGAGTGGAGCCAGTATTAAACTCATCACTCCATACCAATTGATAGCTATCTGGTCGGTCTAATAAGACCTCATCACCGTCACTTGCTCCGCTGCTACCTCTGTCAACATTTATATCATTGGCACAGGCAACTCCAAGTACAGAAAAACAAGAGACAAAAAATACCGTTACATAATTCATAGCTGTACCATTAAAAGTTATATATAGCAGTTAATGAAAATGCACTGCCCGATGTTTTTACTCTTGAATCAACCCCGGAAAAAGAAGAGTGTGATGGCATTGAGAGCGGCGCCAGGCCTTTATGTTTGTACTGCACATAACTTGCTCCAGCAGTTACCTGCAAGCCTGGAAGCAAGCCCAGATAGGTAGCACCTATGGTATTTAATGTCATGGTATTTGACTGCCCTCTTTCCTCCGGGTTTTCTGTTTCTGCAGCACCGAGGTGAACCATACCAGTGGAGAAAATAATGTCTCTGTTATAAAAGTACCTGCCTCCCAGAAGCAAATCTCTAGAGCGAGCTGGGTAACCAGGGTTGCTCACCCCGTTTAATTCGCCGTCCCAATCAACATTGAACATGTTATTCCAAAGAAAATCACCATCTTCTCGGCCAACTATTACCGCGTCTGTACCGCTCCAAAAGTTGCTACGTATACCAGCCATGATTTCGTACTTTTTTAAATAGGTATAACGAGACATGAGCATCCATATTTTCTGCTCATTTTCCGGAACATCAACCGAAGATTGGTATTCAGTGTCGTATTTCGGGTCATCAGTTAAACCAAGAAATGGGCCATGCGTCCAGCTATCAGGCTTACCATTTTTTGCTGTTTGATGAATGAAATCAACAACCAGCGCACCTCGAACATACTGTAAATAAAACTCCCAAAACTTTTGATCCTGGTCGTATCTGCTGTCGCCCCCATCGTATGTAGCTTCCAGTCGCATATCGCCCTTAAGAACATTCAAAGGCGGGGTTGTATAACGTATGGCGTTGGATAATAAACCATAGCCAGAACCACTTGCTCCCCAAGGGTCAGCAACACCTAAAAACGTTCCATATGGATAATCGGCTATACCCCATCCACGAGTTGGGTAGGCGCCAATTTGTAAAGTTCCGTTGTATTCGTGGGATAATGTCAGGTTTTTTTCATACCATACACCCGGTAAATCTATCATGCCGTCCCGCCAGCGCTGACTCAAAAGTGCAGAGACATGAAAGCCCTTGCCCAGGTGGTAGGGTCTAAACTCCAAATAGGGTTGAAACAAAGAAAAGAGTTTGGCCTGACCTTTGTACTCTTTAGAATTATCAATTTCGTCAGCCCAGGCCCTTTGCCTGTTTTCATCGGGGAATCTCTGACAATCAGGACATTGATTGCTCGAATAGCTGTAGGTTCCCAACAAAAAACCTTTGACTGTAAAAAGCCCTATGTCGTAAGCAAATAGGTTACTGCTTAAAAACAAGAGAGCAAACCCAAAAAATAAAGAAGGTGATTTTATCATTTTCATAATCTTTAACTTAGTAGTACTGACCTGCATGCACGCATGCAGGTCAGTAGGTTAAACAGAGTATTACTGTGCAATAACAATGTTATCTATATACACATCTGCAGTGCAGTTAGTGTCAGCTCCACATACAACAGCAATTTCAAATGAAATGCCACCTGCAACACTGGCCGCATCGGCAGGTGTTGTATAGCTATAGCTATAACTCTGCCAATCAACAGATCCAGTAACTATGGTCTGCAACTCACGAGCATCTGGAGCACCTGCAGCACCTGCACCTAATTCAGATACAATTTTGGGAACCACTACACCACCAGTAGCAATAGTACCTTTCATATCAAACGAAATGGTTAGCTGTGTTGCTGGCGTCACAGTATCTACAGCAATTCGTTCGTACTTCAATACTGCATTTCCTGGTACTGAAGCTACAACATGTGCAGAGTTACTACCACCATTATTCTCAGTAGTAGAAATTTCTATAGTTCCACCATTTGGATAGTTGGTAAAACCAGTGAAATCACCAGTTTCAAAGTCTCCATTTGTTTGAAGCTCTGAGCCGCCACCGGTTCCACCTGTACCGCCCGTGCCGCCTGTATCTGACTTATGGTAGTAGATGTTGTCCACGTAAACAGTATTAGTAGCTGTTGGAGCAGCCGAGAAAATGAGCTGTGCAACATCACTTTTACTCGTCAACCCTGCAGCTTCAAAAGATGACAATGGAATATCCAGGCTTACCCACTGACCTTGCGTCAACACTGGTGTTGATGAAGCATTATATGCAAGCTGTGCCTCTACATTACCGCCTGCATTAAAATCAACAATCTTAACGCGAAACTCAGTAGCATCGGCTGTCCATACATCAACGTGGAAATGCGTCATATCTGCCAAGTCAAGTTTAGTTCCCGTTGTTTCAATACCAACGAAATCAAGAGCGCTGTATTTCTTCACAGCATTGCTGGCTATAGTTTCATCAGTCAGGGTTGCTTGTGACCAGTCTGTTCGCCAAGTATCTACTGTTACAGCTGTATAGGCTTCGCTGAACATAGCAATCACATCCGCTGCTGCGTGCGTAGGCGTAGGTGCTGCCGTTGTAGGCGCTGTTGGTGTTGGAGGTGTTGTTTGGGCAATGTCATCCAAGTAAAACTGCCAATCAGTCGGGTTGTTGGCATGATTTCCAGCCACACCATTATCAAAAATGAACACTACCTTGGTAACAGCACCAATGCTATTAGCTCCGGTTAGATCAAACGATAGTTCTTGCCAGGCACTGCCGCCAGTGTGCGTTTGTGCAACTTCTTTAGCTGCTCCTCCAGCTCCTCCAGTTCCTTCAAGCTTAAACAACACTGGAACTTCACGTGATGACCATACCTTCATGGTAAATACTTCACCCTTGGTAAAGTCAATTGCCGTATCAAGTGTTAAAAATCCGCCTGCCCATACCTCACCAGCGCCTTTTACCATTTGAACAACCTTGCTACTAGTATTGCTACCAGCTGACTGTGGATTATCAATAAGCTGGATATCCCCGCCATCAAACCCTTCAAGGTAGTAATTTAAAGTAGCATCTTCAAAGTCAACAGGGATCGCAACCATTGCAGTACCACCCGTGCCTGTGTCTGCTACTGTTTGAGCAATGTCATCCAAATAAAACTGCCAATCACTCAAATTGTTGGCAGCATCTCCAAGCACACCATTATCAAAAATGAATATTACATTTACAGCAGCATCATTGTCGAACACCGTGGTTTTACCTGAAAAGTCAAAACTCAATTCTTGCCACGCGCTTCCACCAGTATGATTGACCGCTACTTCGGCAGCGTTTGCCGAATCACTGCCTTCCAACTTGAGTAACACCGGAACAGCCCTTGCGGACCACACTTTCATGGTAAATACTTCACCTTTCGAAAAATCAATCGCAGAACTCAAAGCAAGGGCACTTCCTCCCCAGGTTTTTCCGCCATCCTTTATCATCTGAGCAACCTTGGCGCTGGTGTTAATACCACTTGACTGTGGATTGTCAATTACCTGAACAGATCCTCCATCAAAGTCAGTGAATTTATAGCTTGCAGTTGATTCTTCAAAATTAACAGGAATCGTAATGTCCACAGGGCCGCTGCCACCTGTATTGGGTTCTGGGTCCGGATCTGTAACACTAGACACACCACTAAAACCTATATCTGTTATCAGAAAGGTGCCACCGTTGCCATATCCTGTATGAATACCAAATGCCGTATTGGTAGCTCTGCCCGAGAATTCCGATAATGGAATAGTCACTTGCTTCCAACCAGATGTGCCAGATACATCTTCAGCATAGGTTGATAAATCAATTTCCTTCTCCACCTCGGTACCACCAGCAAATTTCACAGTTACGCTATCTGTTGGTAAATCTTTAATTTTAAAGATCAGGTTCTCGTAGGTCGAAGCAAAACCAGCAGTAAGATCATCTATTGCAAGAGCTGCTGTTGGCGCTCCCCATCCATTACCAGCCACTACTTGAAATACCGGACTGTAGTCAGAGTCACCAGTATAATTGCCTTCCAGGGTAGATCCTGAATCCCACACTCCATAGGCAAAATCTTCATCTGCTAACAAATCTGGTGTAGCACTACTGCTGTATATATAAACAATGCAATCACCATCATTTGCATTCTCCCCGGCTAAGGCTGGTGAACAGTTATCACTCTCGCTCCCTCCTGAAGAGCTGCCAGCAGAGCCTGAATCACTACAAGATGATAGCAATATGATAAAAACGAACGTCAGTGCAATGCCTATGGCATTTCGCACTCTAAAAATGATATTAGTATCCATTATCTTTCTCCTGAGATTTGTTTTATAAGTTGATCACTCATTGGTTGATTTGCTACGAACACCTCCACTATTTCCACTATTTACCTCCTGTTTTTACTGTAAGTTGGTTTGGTTTTGCTGAAACCACTGTCCCATCGCTAAAGGTCACATCTATAGCTGTTCCTTCCTGGTTATAAGTCATGTATGTTTTCTCACCGTTCGCTTTCTTGAATACTGCGTACAACACGGTGTCTGCTGTAACTGCAAGGTCTGGAACACCAAAGTCATTGAGCGATGTCATCCAATGCAAGGCATGGGTTCTGGTATCGCCTAACTCAAATGATCCATATGCATCCCAGCTTTCTAAACCTGCTTTGGGATTAGCTAATGCCTGGTATTGAGCAAAAATGTCTTGCCAAATATCAGCTGGTTTTGCAGCCTTGCCTCTATCTGCGTATACCTGCATTTCTTGTTCCATAGCCGCGAGTCTTTGGTTGATAAACGCCGGACGTTTGGCGAGATATGTAGAAGACGGTGTGAGTGGCAACAGATTGATTCCGTGAATTTGACGTGGCTCATCTGTCCACCAGGCGGTATGTGCTAACCTGCCGCCAAACACTATGCTTACATCATTACTCAGGTATTCATCTGGCAAGGTAATACCTTCAAGATCAAACCAGTAATGGTTCGTGGCATTAATCTCTGAGGTATACAGAAAAACTCCAAGATCGACTAAATCTTTATTTCCTGTGGCTTCCCCCCATAGAATAAGAGCTGCCCACGCATTAATAGCCTCGGAAGAAGATTCCTGATTATTACCATTTGGATCCATAGACGTTCCACCTGCCCATGAATGACTCTCGTAAGGATCGTAATTACGCAGGAATGGGAAATCTTTGCGCCCTCTTTCGGCTGTTGCTATATCAGAAACTAACAGATCAATCATTGCTCCGTAATTTTCAGGCTGCGCCCAGGCACTATCTTGCATAGCTATTTCTGCTGCTGCTCTTATCCAGTAGCCATAATGAAAGTGGTGATCGTTTAGGTTTTTTACCGCATCGTATTCTTCTGGGTAGGCAACCAATGTGCCTATTGCAGGGTTGTAATGGAAATACCAGTTGGCATCTTTAGTAGAAAACCATTCGTCCATTCTTTCTTGCAAAAGTTCGAGCAAACGTTCTTTATCGTCTTGTTCATCAAGCGCATGCGCTGTGTGCATTAATTGCGAAATACGCTGTAATCCCTTACCTTGCCAATAGGCTCCCCAGCCTATTTCAATAATCATTGCGCGTGCTCGAGAGGCATCACGAGAAAACTGTTTTTCTACTTTTTTACGGTGATCCTGATTCTGCGATACTGGCCAGTAAGGAACAAAACCTGTGTATTTTTGGTGTGCTGAAAAAGTGTCTGTATGAAAAAGTCGTATCGGACCGCGAATACTTGGCAGGGAATCAATTTCATCTTTTGGCAATTGATTATTAGCAAAATAGTGATGTGGATACAACCCAATTATTGGCTTGGCTGATCCGCCTTCAACATTGTTATATTCAGCGGTGAATGTACTGGTAACACTGCTGTTTTTTCTATCAAACTGCCAATCAACCTTGGTATTAGTAATGTGCGTGTAAGCACTGTTGCTGAATGTACGAATTGTGTTAGCTGTTGCATCAGGTAAGGTTGCGGCAGAAATATAACCTTTGCCTTCTGGTAATTGCAGCGTCCAGTTACCCGCACTTTGTACACTCAAGTCTGTATTTATTTCAAAACGGAAATTATCAATATCAACATTCATAATCCCGGTTGGCTCTAACACAACAACATTTTCAACTTTGCTGATATCAACAAATGCGCCAGGGTTAAAACGATTTCCACCATTGATAACATCTCTTACTGGAATGCGAACTGTTCCCCATTCGCCTTTTGTTGGAAGCGGCACGTCGTGGTCACTAACATTTGGCCATCCACTGTCTATTTTGACAAGAAAGCCAGCATCAGCTTCGGCACTGTTAACCCGAATATCAAAAACCATCTCACCTTGATCTTTCCAATAGGATAAATCGGCTCTTTCACCTGAATCTGGTTGTCCAAAAACCATGTAAACGTTGCCGTTTTCGCCTTTCTTGGAAATGTTCAGGTGCTTGCTTTCTTTATCTTCCCTATCTTCAAAAAATACAGAGTCACCTTCTGAATCATTTACTTTAAGAACACCATCCGGGTTATAGCTTTTCCAAGACAGTTGGCTGTTCAAGCGACCATCATAAAAAACCAGTGTCGAATCATTTCCAAAGGTTGGTTGTGATGGCACCGTTTTGCTTGCGGAAGCGGTTGAACTCCACACCCCACCAGTTGGCGCAAATACTGCATAGTTGGTGTCTTTTCCTGCAACCACTAAAATACGCTTGTCTGTGTCGTCCACACTGGCTTCCAGACCTTTACCTACACTTAGGTTCATATCCCCGGAAGTAAGATTGAAGTAAACAAATGGACTGCCGTGCGCAAGGTTTGCTACAAAGCTTTCTGCACCAGCATCCATAGAAACAAATGCATTCCAATCACCTATTCCTGCCAGGTTGGCAGCTTGTGGTTGAAAAGCTGTAGCAGAAAAAACCAGATCAGCAGCGTGCGGGTAAAAAACCTCTACATCACGTCTTTCAGTTGGCACAATTTTCTTTTTAGGCGCACCCATCTCAAAGCCATCTTTGCTTGCTTTGAGTGTTATGGGTGTTGCATGTATTACTTCAGACCACTGGGTATACATAACAGAGCTGTACCATTGGTTAGTCGGTACCGCTTGTTGCTTCATTGCTTGCGTTCTATAGGGTGCTTCAGGAACTGGGTTATCTCTGCGCAACGGCTGCTTGCGATATGCCGCTTTACCTACCTGCTCAATGTCTGGCCCTTCGGCACCAGGCGCTGACTGATCAGTGGCACATGAAACCATAAGAGTTGAGAGCGCAGCAATCATTGCCAGAGACGCCACACCTGTATTTTTAATTGCGGCACATTTCTGTAATTTAATAAATAGCGACTTATTGAATGTAATCGTTTTCATATTTGATCCAAAAATATTTGTGTGATTCGATGTTTCTTTATGTGTCAGCATGGCAGCGTACGAAGTGGTTATCGGCTACCTTGCGGGCACCTGGAAGTGTTTCGCTGCATATAGGTAATACAGCAGGACAGCGACTGGCAAATGGACAACCAGTACTTTCTGGCGTCCAAAGAGGAATTTCATTTTTACTATGCTTTGCCTCGGAGTGTTCTTTGTCAATCGAAGGTATAGAGTCAATCAAAAGTTTGGTGTACGGATGGCGAGGCGAACAGGTAACCGATTTACTATCGCCCCATTCCACCATGTGCCCTACGTACATAACTGCAGTTCGTTCGGCAAAGTAGCTGGCTGTAGCAATATCATGCGTAATATAAAGGAACGCTATATTTTCGTTCTTCTTCATATCATCCATTAAATTCAGAATGCCAAGCCTGATTGAGACATCAAGCATTGAAATAGGTTCATCTGCTAAAATAACTTCTGCACCAACAGCAAGTACCCTGGCAATGGCAACTCTTTGTTTCTGCCCACCGCTCATTTCATGAGGATACTTATCAGCTGATTCAGAAACAGGCGTTAAGCCAACACGCTCAAGAAGTTGCTCTACTTTTTGGCTTACCTCTTCATCTGTTAAGTCCGGGCTGTGTATTTTTATTGGTCGTGCTAGGTGATGCCTGATGCTGTGTACCGGATTGAGTGAACCAAATGGATCCTGAAAGATCATTTGTATCTTTCTCGCATACTCCATGCGATTGCTTGCCTTTTTTGCCATTAGGTCATGGCCGTCTACAGTAATTGCACCAGAGCTGGCTTGCGCTAGCTGTACTAATACACGAGCGCAGGTACTTTTGCCCGAACCAGATTCGCCAACTAGTGCAAGTGCTTCACCTTTGCGGAGTTCAAAAGACACTTCACTTACGGCTCTCATTTTTTGAGATTTAAAAATAGAATTCCCCAACGCGAAATCCACATTCAAATTTTCGACTACCACTTTGGGTTGAGATGTTGTCATTTGCGTCCCCCTTTCACTTTGCTTTTATTATTAAGTGTATGAAGGCATGCAACTTGACCACCACTCTCGGTAACTGTCATTTCCGGGCTGATTTCCCTACAATCTTCTTTCACATAACGGCAACGAGATTGAAAATAACAGCCATTGGGTGCATCTAATAAATTTAATGGATTACCTGGAATGCCTTGCAGGCGTGTATTTGAATCACCAATTTGTGGGAATGAACCTAATAACCCTTCGGTATAAGGGTGGCTTGGGTTATGTATAAGCTGCTTCGTTTCTGCCATTTCAACCAGCTTTCCTGCATACATAATGCCAATTCGATCAGAAATTTCACCCATAAGACTGAGATCATGGCTTATGAAAAGAATAGAAAAACCAAAACGATTTTTCAGCTCTTGCAGTTCATCCATGATTTCTCTTTCAACAACCACATCAAGTGCAGTGGTCGGTTCATCCATAACAATAAGTTTGGGTTCCAATACCAATGCAATGGCAATAACAACCCGCTGCCGCATTCCACCAGATAATTGATGCGGAAAACTTTTGAGGCGATCTGCATGAATACCTACCAGCTTGAGCATTTCAACGGCACGATCGTTTGCTTCCTTTACACTCATATTGGTATGCGTTCGGATAACATCAATAATCTGCTCGCCAACACTAATCACCGGGTTGAGTGAGTTCATTGCACTTTGAAAAACAATGCTTATATCGTTCCAGCGTAATGCTTGTAATTCATTCTGTGACATCGCAAGTATGTCTTTACCCGCAAAATGTATTGTGCCCTCAGTGACAAGCGCCGGAGGTCTATGCAAACGTAACAGCGCAAGTGCAAGCGTTGATTTACCACAACCAGATTCACCCGCCAAACCAAGGGTTTCTCCCGCGGCTATATCAAGAGAGACGTTATTTACCGCCCGAACCAGACCGGCAGGAGCAACGTAATCTACACAAAGGTTATTGACGCTCAGCACCTTATTCGGCATAGCTTTATCTGCTTGTACATTCATGCTTGTTTACCAGCAGTTGCAGCAGAACGGCGTGTTGCGTCAACTTCACGAGCCATTTTTTTCCATCTTTTTATATGCGGTCCAGTTTTCAGTTTGGGATTACTAATCTGATCTATTGACATGTTAATCAAAGCCAAGGCACTACCAAATACCGCAAAAATGACGGCTGGAGTAAAAATATCCCACCAGGCACCTGTGTATAAAGATGAGCTGCTTTGCGCCCAGTAGAGCATGGTTCCCCAGGTAACAACACTAGGGTCACCCAATCCAAGAAACTCAAGACCTGCCTGGCTAAACAAAGCGTAAAGGACAATACCGGTAAAGCCTCCACCAACTATTGACACCAGGTTTGGCAGAATTTCAACAAGAATAATTCTCCAGCGTTTCTCCCCCATAATTTCAGCTGCCAGGACAAATTCTTTGTTACGCAACGCCAATGTCTGCGCTCGAATAATCCGTGTCCCCCAGGGCCAGGCGGTAAAACCAATAAGCAGTGCTATAACAGGCGGCCCTACCTGACCAAGAAAAGCTGCCAGTACTATTAACAAAGGTAGTTGCGGAAACACTAAAACAACATTGGTTATAAAGTTGATCCACTCGTCTACCCTGCCACCAAAGTATCCTGCCGACATCCCCATCAATACGGCTATAGACATAGCAATAAAACCTGAAGTAAACGCAACTATGAGCGATACACGACCACCATGCACAGCCTGGCTAAATACATCTCTACCACTGCGGGTTGTACCCAGTAAGTGGGTTTGACTTGGTGCTTCATGCGGGCGCCCAGACCTTTTATCTGGCTCGTACTCAGTAAGTATTGGTGCTGCTAAACTCATTAAAATGAACAATGCGAGCAAACCACCTCCAATAATGGCTGGTGGGTTGCCATAGAAAAAAGAAAAGAAACGAGATGACATAATCAGTTACCCCTCAGTCTTGGATCAAGCCAAATAAGTAACAAGTCAGCTATGAAGTTGGCAACCAGCATACAAAGAACTATCAGCAGCATAATCGCTTGAATTAATGGGTAATCTCTCGCCTGGATGCTTTTGAGCATAAGATTGCCAAGGCCAGGGTAATTAAATATAACTTCAGTAAATAGCGATCCAGCTAAAACAAACCCTACTGCCATTGAAACTGCTGTCATAACTGGAGGCATGGCATTTCTTGCCGCGTAGCGAACCATGACACGCCGCGAAGAAAGTCCCTTGGCTTCGGCCATGGTAATATAATCTTCACCTAGTACATTTATCAGTGCGTTACGCATATTAAAAATCCAGCCTGATATGCCAACTATTACCATCGAAAAGAGCGGCAATATTGCGTGCCAGACAACACTTGAAATGAATTCCAGGTTAAACCCCGGGTTTAACTCCGGATCATAGGCATAAGACAATGGAAACCACTTAAGCTTCAATCCAAAAACAAAGAACAACACCAGTGCACTCACTACATAAGGCGTAGCGCTTATAAGCATTGTGAGTGGTGGAACGACTGAGTCGAACACCCCGCCCCGATTGGTTGCCGCATAAGTTCCAGCAGCCAAACCGAGCAATACACTTATTACCAGCGACATTCCGGCAAGAAATACTGTCCATGGCAGCCCTATCATTACGGCATCACCAACAGATAATGGAAAAAGAAGAATGGAAGGACCTAGATCCCAGGTAACAACACTATGGAGATAAGACAAATACTGCTGCCATAGTGGCCCATCAACAAAGCCATACATGGCTTTTAAAGCATCTATCTGCGCTGGATTTATCTTCCCCATTGCGCCAGCGAACATGGCATCTATTGGGTCGCCGGGCATCATTCTTGGAACTAAAAAGTTAAAAGAAATGGCCACAAAAAATGCTGTCACATAAAAAAGAAGTCTTCTGAGTATAAATGACATCAGAAAAATCTGCTTTTGCTTGCGTCAAGCATGCTATCAAACTGTAGCAACAACTGTTTTGTTGTTGCTACTGTGAAGTTACTCATGAGTTCTTCCTCCTCATGATGACTACAAAATTATTATTGCGTCATATATAGTTCGTTAAATAGAATTACTCTCTTTCCACGGTTATACCAAACGGGATGCACGTAGGGATTCTCTGCGCTTGGCCAACCGGCAATACGTTTGGTACTGTACTGAAACCAGGTGGCATTCGAAAACAAGCTAATAAATGGTAATTTTTCAACTGTTACAGTCTGTAATTCTTTGAGAATTTCAGCTCTACGACTGTCATCGCGTATAGCACCGTATTCTTCAATAAGTTTGTCTGCTTTTCGCAAGTGTACACCGTGGCTCGCATGCCAGGATTCACCAA
Organism: Armandia brevis; assembly: GCA_035585475.1. NCBI lineage: Eukaryota > Metazoa > Annelida > Polychaeta > Opheliidae > Armandia > Armandia brevis. Next base: position 3,256 of record JAXGGS010210301.1, on the reverse strand, counting down.
TTCTTGAAGTATGATAATACTCATTATAGGTCTGGATTGGATCAGCAGAAACAAGCGACCAGTTTATTGCTGCCTCATACTTGCTCTGTTTTAAACTGCCGTCGTACACACCCCAGTCAACTGCATGAACACGGGATTGGATACCGATGTCAGCAAGAAATTCAGTCGTCATCTGTACAGTTTGTACCCAGTCAGTCCAGCCGTTGACCACCATGATACCGAAGTCGATTGGAGAACCGTCCGGGTTTTCCCGCATGCCATCGCCATCGGTATCTTTATAACCAGCTTTATCGAGTATTTCTTTTGCTTTTTTCGGGTTGTATTCAGTGAGATGGCTGTATTTTTTTGCAACATCACTGTTGATGCTATCTTTAAAGTAATCACCAATTCCGCCTGCAAATTTGTTGGCTATTGGGTACCCATAACCAGCTAGATCAACAATAGCATCTCTATCAACTGCCATTGAAAATGCCTTCCTGAATTCTATATCGCTAAAAGGTTTTTTCTTGGTGTTCAGATAAATATGAATAGCGTCATTGGCTGGATACCAAAACTTATTATTCTCTGGGTCTTGGGCAACATAGGTTTTTTCAATATCTGCTATGAAGTTTGAACCCCAGTCAATTTCATTATTGAGCAGTGCAGGTTGTATTTGTGAATTGTCGCTGAAAGCACGGTACACAATGCAATCTAAATAAGGCCTGCCTTTAAGATAATAATGCGGGTTACGACAAATTTTCATTTGCTGTGGTTTGCGGTACTCAACCTGTGTAATTGGCCCGCTGCCAACTGGCTTGGTGTTTGCAAATGTTTTCAGGTCTTCTGCTTTTGAAAAAATATGCTTGGGTAATATATAGTAGTCAGGAATAAACCACTCAACTGTGGTATCTACTTTATTAAGAACAAGACGAAAGCTGCGTTTGTCTACCGCCTCTACTTTGCTTACTTTTTCTGAAGAGAAAAGCCCACCTGCATCAAACGCAGGGTTTTCTTTCGCGACCTGAAAGCTATACACCACATCTTCAGTGGTAATTGCATTGCCATCTGACCATTTCAGACCTTCGCGTAGTGTGTAAGTAATAGAGAGTAGATCTTCAGAATAACTAAAACTCTCTGCTAAGCGATAATCGATTTCACCTTTAAATGTGTTGTATATAACTAAGGGCTCGTACATAACGCCTTTTACAAATTCGCCATTTGTCAGAGGGTTGAAGTTATCAATAAATGCAGGAGTAATGATTGGCACTACTAAAGAGCCACCTTGCTTGGGAGCCGTCAAAGCTGGTGTTGCTAATGTGCTAGCAACAACAGCAATTGCGACAACCCATGTTTTTTTGCCAAACAAACCTTTGGCCCGGTTTATTACACGTATTTTCTTCATCCCTTAGACCTCTATTTTTTATGAATTGGTGGTTCTTGCGCCTACAGCTTTTTAATTACACTCTCCTTGTCAGAAGATTCTGAAAAGCCTTTGCGCTACTCTTGGCAATGCGTTCTTGTGTATCGAAATCCACATGGAATAGACCAAATCGCTTTGAATAGCCTTCTGCCCATTCAAAGTTATCAAGAAAGCTCCACGCAAAATAGCCCGTAACATTCACACCTTGCGCTATAGCATCATTGACTGCATTGAGATGCAGATCAAAATAACGGCAACGCTGCTCATCGTGCACCTCACCGTTTATCGCCTCTACCGTTCCTGATGAACCGTTTTCGGTTATTAGTAACTCTGGAAAATCGTATTGCTTGTTGAGGTCTACAAGTAGATCTGTAAGGCCTTGCGGGTATATTTCCCAGCCAAAATCTGTGTGCTCTGCACCCTCTTTTTTGACCATCTTGAGTTCGCCACCTTGATCGTAAGCAGCTATGTTGTGGGTGTAATAATTAACGCCAACAAAATCCATAGGAGTTGATATTACTTCCATGTCTCCATTCAGCACCAAAGGTGCTTCAGTAGGGTGAAAGTGATTAACTATATCTGGGTAGCTACCTTTAAGCAGCGGTTCAAGAAACCAGTGATTACCCCCAGCTTCGGCCATTTTAGAAACAATGGCATCCTCATAGCTATCGGTCTGTGGCGTCATTGGCGCAAGGTTCAACACAATACCATTCTTTTTCTCTGGCGCATTAGTGCGTAGTGCCTGCATACCCAGACCATGCGCAAGTAGCATATGATGTCCAGCTTGTTTGGCGTTTCTTGCACCAGTAATGCCCGGTGCATGTACCCCAAAACCATAGCCGAGAAAAGCAGCACACCACGGCTCATTCAATGTGGCAAAGGAAGTAACCTGGTCGCCTATTTCTCTGGAGACTATATCCGCATAATCCTGAAAGCGGTACGCGCAATCCCTGTTTAGCCAACCACCGCGATCTTCTATGTACTGCGGCAAGTCCCAATGGTAAAGCGTGGCATAGGGTTGAATGCTGAGCTTGTTGAGTTTTTCCAGAATCTTTTTGTAAAAATCAAAACCCTTGGTATTGATTGTGCCGTCTTGTTTAAGCAGACGAACCCATGACAATGAAAACCTGTATGCATCAACGCCAAGCTCAGCCAGCAAATCTATATCGTTTTCCCAGAGATTGTAGTGATCGCAGGCCATGTCACCATTGTCTCCATCCATTACCTTCCCTTGTGTCGCACAGAAGGTATCCCAGATGCTGGCAATACGACCATCCGCATTGGTTGCACCTTCAATTTGAAATGATGAAGTGGCTACACCAAAAGTGAAATCTTTGGCGAGCATGGGTGAATTTTCGGGCAGATCGAAGCTGTATGGAACCTGACTGTTTTCGCTTTTCTTTAACGCACTGCTCATTGTTTTATTTCTCAGCAATTTATTTTTATGACCACCTCAAAGTACAACTGGTCTACTCAGAGTATCAATACAAACCTATGTATGCTTTGTAAATATCAATACATCAATCGGAATGAAATCGATTCCATTTTTTAATTCTATACACTCTTAAAAAAAAGTCAACCGCAAAAAAAACGTTGCTTCTTCAACGCAAATAAATACTATGGCAGCAATAAACAAGATAAAAAGGAGGGTGTCTTTGTATCGAGCTTTGCTTTTTATCACTAGTCAGACAAATAAAAAACGGACAAAGCTTTGACCACTCCAAGACTTATTGATGTCGCAAAAAAAGCAAATGTTTCTCCTGCGACTGTCAGTCGTTGCCTTAATAACCCCAGCCTGGTAAGCCAAAAAACTTTACAAAAAGTACAAAACGCCGTAAACACAATTGATTATGTGGT